>OZ024696.1:8715597-8935761 GCA_964016905.1 Perithous albicinctus | reverse complement strand
TCAGTGATGCCATATGCGACTTGAAACGAATGGTGACGGAAAAAAATCGATATCTCAATTTTCGCGAAAAAACGTTGCCGTTGGCGGAGTATTTTCTCGAAGGTTTGGCACCGGCCATAGGCCAAAAAATGGGGATTTCGACAAAATTGCTCAAAAAGGATTTTAGAGGGTAAATTCAGTGATGCCATATGCGACTTGAAACGAATGGTGACGGAAAAAAATCGATATCTCAATTTTCGCGAAAAAAAGTTGCCGTTGGCGGAGTTTTTTCTCGAAGGTTTGGCACCGGCCATAGGCCAAAAAATGGGGATTTCGACAAAATTGCTCAAAAAGGATTTTAGAGGGTAAATTCAGTGATGCCATATGCGACTTGAAACGAATGGTGACGGAAAAAATTCGATATCTCAATTTTCGCGAAAAAAAGTTGCCGTTGGCGGAGTTTTTTCTCGAAGGTTTGGCACCGGCCATAGGCCAAAAAATGGGGATTTCGACAAAATTGCTCAAAAAGGATTTTAGAGGGTTAATTCAGTGATGCCATATGCGACTTGAAACGAATGGTGACGGAAAAAATTCGATATCTCAATTTTCGCGAAAAAAAGTTGCCGTTGGCGGAGTTTTTTCTCGAAGGTTTGGCACCGGCCATAGGCCAAAAAATGGGGATTTCGACAAAATTGCTCAAAAAGGATTTTAGAGGGTAAATTCAGTGATGCCATATGCGACTTGAAACGAATGGTGACGGAAAAAATTCGATATCTCAATTTTCGCGAAAAAAAGTTGCCGTTGGCGGAGTTTTTTCTCGAAGGTTTGGCACCGGCCATAGGCCAAAAAATGGGGATTTCGACAAAATTGCTCAAAAAGGATTTTAGAGGGTAAATTCAGTGATGCCATATGCGACTTGAAACGAATGGTGACGGAAAAAATTCGATATCTCAATTTTCGCGAAAAAAAGTTGCCGTTGGCGGAGTTTTTTCTCGAAGGTTTGGCACCGGCCATAGGCCAAAAAATGGGGATTTCGACAAAATTGCTCAAAAAGGATTTTAGAGTGCAAATTCAGTGATGCCATATGCGACTTGAAACGAATGGTGACGGAAAAAAATCGATATCTCAATTTTCGCGAAAAAAAGTTGCCGTTGGCGGAGTTTTTTCTCGAAGGTTTGGCACCGGCCATAGGCCAAAAAATGGGGATTTCGACAAAATTGCTCAAAAAGGATTTTAGAGGGTAAATTCAGTGATGCCATATGCGACTTGAAACGAATGGTGACGGAAAAAATTCGATATCTCAATTTTCGCGAAAAAAAGTTGCCGTTGGCGGAGTTTTTTCTCGAAGGTTTGGCACCGGCCATAGGCCAAAAAATGGGGATTTCGACAAAATTGCTCAAAAAGGATTTTAGAGTGCAAATTCAGTGATGCCATATGCGACTTGAAACGAATGGTGACGGAAACAATTCGATATCTCAATTTTCGCGAAAAAAAGTTGCCGTTGGCGGAGTTTTTTCTCGAAGGTTTGGCACCGGCCACAGGCCAAAAAATGGGGATTTCGACAAAATTGCTCAAAAAGGATTTTAGAGGGTAAATTCAGTGATGCCATATGCGACTTG
This sequence comes from Perithous albicinctus, assembly GCA_964016905.1. Taxonomy (NCBI): domain Eukaryota; kingdom Metazoa; phylum Arthropoda; class Insecta; order Hymenoptera; family Ichneumonidae; genus Perithous; species Perithous albicinctus. The sequence goes on along the minus strand of OZ024696.1, from coordinate 8,934,163 downwards.
AAACGAATGGTGACGGAAAAAATTCGATATCTCAATTTTCGCGAAAAAAAGTTGCCGTTGGCGGAGTTTTTTCTCGAAGGTTTGGCACCGGCCACAGGCCAAAAAATGGGGATTTCGACAAAATTGCTCAAAAAGGATTTTAGAGGGTAAATTCAGTGATGCCATATGCGACTTGAAACGAATGGTGACGGAAAAAATTCGATATCTCAATTTTCGCGAAAAAAAGTTGCCGTTGGCGGAGTTTTTTCTCGAAGGTTTGGCACCGGCCATAGGCCAAAAAATGGGGATTTCGACAAAACTGCTCAAAAAGGATTTTAGAGGGCAAATTCAGTGATGCCATATGCGACTTGAAACGAATGGTGACGGAAAAAATTCGATATCTCAATTTTCGCGAAAAAAAGTTGCCGTTGGCGGAGTTTTTTCTCGAAGGTTTGGCACCGGCCATAGGCCAAAAAATGGGGATTTCGACAAAATTGCTCAAAAAGGATTTTAGAGGGTAAATTCAGTGATGCCATATGCGACTTGAAACGAATGGTGACGGAAAAAATTCGATATCTCAATTTTCGCGAAAAAAAGTTGCCGTTGGCGGAGTTTTTTCTCGAAGGTTTGGCACCGGCCGTAGGCCAAAAAATGGGGATTTCGACAAAATTGCTCAAAAAGGATTTTAGAGGGTAAATTCAGTGATGCCATATGCGACTTGAAACGAATGGTGACGGAAAAAATTCGATATCTCAATTTTCGCGAAAAAAAGTTGCCGTTGGCGGAGTTTTTTCTCGAAGGTTTGGCACCGGCCATAGGCCAAAAAATGGGGATTTCGACAAAATTGCTCAAAAAGGATTTTAGAGGGTAAATTCAGTGATGCCATATGCGACTTGAAACGAATGGTGACGGAAAAAATTTGATATCTCAATTTTCGCGAAAAAAAGTTGCCGTTGGCGGAGTTTTTTCTCGAAGGTTTGGCACCGGCCATAGGCCAAAAAATGGGGATTTCGACAAAACTGCTCAAAAAGGATTTTAGAGGGCAAATTCAGTGATGCCATATGCGACTTGAAACGAATGGTGACGGAAAAAATTCGATATCTCAATTTTCGCGAAAAAAAGTTGCCGTTGGCGGAGTTTTTTCTCGAAGGTTTGGCACCGGCCATAGGCCAAAAAATGGGGATTTCGACAAAATTGCTCAAAAAGGATTTTAGAGGGTAAATTCAGTGATGCCATATGCGACTTGAAACGAATGGTGACGGAAAAAATTCGATATCTCAATTTTCGCGAAAAAAAGTTGCCGTTGGCGGAGTTTTTTCTCGAAGGTTTGGCACCGGCCATAGGCCAAAAAATGGGGATTTCGACAAAATTGCTCAAAAAGGATTTTAGAGGGTAAATTCAGTGATGCCATATGCGACTTGAAACGAATGGTGACGGAAAAAATTCGATATCTCAATTTTCGCGAAAAAAAGTTGCCGTTGGCGGAGTTTTTTCTCGAAGGTTTGGCACCGGCCATAGGCCAAAAAATGGGGATTTCGACAAAATTGCTCAAAAAGGATTTTAGAGTGTAAATTCAGTGATGCCATATGCGACTTGAAACGAATGGTGACGGAAAAAATTCGATATCTCAATTTTCGCGAAAAAAAGTTGCCGTTGGCGGAGTTTTTTCTCGAAGGTTTGGCACCGGCCATAGGCCAAAAAATGGGGATTTCGACAAAATTGCTCAAAAAGGATTTTAGAGGGTAAATTCAGTGATGCCATATGCGACTTGAAACGAATGGTGACGGAAAAAATTCGATATCTCAATTTTCGCGAAAAAAAGTTGCCGTTGGCGGAGTTTTTTCTCGAAGGTTTGGCACCGGCCATAGGCCAAAAAATGGGGATTTCGACAAAATTGCTCAAAAAGGATTTTAGAGGGTAAATTCAGTGATGCCATATGCGACTTGAAACGAATGGTGACGGAAAAAATTCGATATCTCAATTTTCGCGAAAAAAAGTTGCCGTTGGCGGAGTTTTTTCTCGAAGGTTTGGCACCGGCCATAGGCCAAAAAATGGGGATTTCGACAAAATTGCTCAAAAAGGATTTTAGAGGGTAAATTCAGTGATGCCATATGCGACTTGAAACGAATGGTGACGGAAAAAATTCGATATCTCAATTTTCGCGAAAAAAAGTTGCCGTTGGCGGAGTTTTTTCTCGAAGGTTTGGCACCGGCCATAGGCCAAAAAATGGGGATTTCGACAAAATTGCTCAAAAAGGATTTTAGAGTGCAAATTCAGTGATGCCATATGCGACTTGAAACGAATGGTGACGGAAACAATTCGATATCTCAATTTTCGCGAAAAAAAGTTGCCGTTGGCGGAGTTTTTTCTCGAAGGTTTGGCACCGGCCACAGGCCAAAAAATGGGGATTTCGACAAAATTGCTCAAAAAGGATTTTAGAGGGTAAATTCAGTGATGCCATATGCGACTTGAAACGAATGGTGACGGAAAAAATTCGATATCTCAATTTTCGCGAAAAAAAGTTGCCGTTGGCGGAGTTTTTTCTCGAAGGTTTGGCACCGGCCATAGGCCAAAAAATGGGGATTTCGACAAAATTGCTCAAAAAGGATTTTAGAGTGTAAATTCAGTGATGCCATATGCGACTTGAAACGAATGGTGACGGAAAAAATTCGATATCTCAATTTTCGCGAAAAAAAGTTGCCGTTGGCGGAGTTTTTTCTCGAAGGTTTGGCACCGGCCATAGGCCAAAAAATGGGGATTTCGACAAAATTGCTCAAAAAGGATTTTAGAGGGTAAATTCAGTGATGCCATATGCGACTTGAAACGAATGGTGACGGAAAAAATTCGATATCTCAATTTTCGCGAAAAAAAGTTGCCGTTGGCGGAGTTTTTTCTCGAAGGTTTGGCACCGGCCATAGGCCAAAAAATGGGGATTTCGACAAAATTGCTCAAAAAGGATTTTAGAGGGTAAATTCAGTGATGCCATATGCGACTTGAAACGAATGGTGACGGAAAAAATTCGATATCTCAATTTTCGCGAAAAAAAGTTGCCGTTGGCGGAGTTTTTTCTCGAAGGTTTGGCACCGGCCATAGGCCAAAAAATGGGGATTTCGACAAAATTGCTCAAAAAGGATTTTAGAGGGTAAATTCAGTGATGCCATATGCGACTTGAAACGAATGGTGACGGAAAAAATTCGATATCTCAATTTTCGCGAAAAAAAGTTGCCGTTGGCGGAGTTTTTTCTCGAAGGTTTGGCACCGGCCATAGGCCAAAAAATGGGGATTTCGACAAAATTGCTCAAAAAGGATTTTAGAGTGCAAATTCAGTGATGCCATATGCGACTTGAAACGAATGGTGACGGAAACAATTCGATATCTCAATTTTCGCGAAAAAAAGTTGCCGTTGGCGGAGTTTTTTCTCGAAGGTTTGGCACCGGCCACAGGCCAAAAAATGGGGATTTCGACAAAATTGCTCAAAAAGGATTTTAGAGGGTAAATTCAGTGATGCCATATGCGACTTGAAACGAATGGTGACGGAAAAAATTCGATATCTCAATTTTCGCGAAAAAAAGTTGCCGTTGGCGGAGTTTTTTCTCGAAGGTTTGGCACCGGCCACAGGCCAAAAAATGGGGATTTCGACAAAATTGCTCAAAAAGGATTTTAGAGGGTAAATTCAGTGATGCCATATGCGACTTGAAACGAATGGTGACGGAAAAAATTCGATATCTCAATTTTCGCGAAAAAAAGTTGCCGTTGGCGGAGTTTTTTCTCGAAGGTTTGGCACCGGCCGTAGGCCAAAAAATGGGGATTTCGACAAAATTGCTCAAAAAGGATTTTAGAGGGTAAATTCAGTGATGCCATATGCGACTTGAAACGAATGGTGACGGAAAAAATTCGATATCTCAATTTTCGCGAAAAAAAGTTGCCGTTGGCGGAGTTTTTTCTCGAAGGTTTGGCACCGGCCATAGGCCAAAAAATGGGGATTTCGACAAAACTGCTCAAAAAGGATTTTAGAGGGCAAATTCAGTGATGCCATATGCGACTTGAAACGAATGGTGACGGAAAAAATTCGATATCTCAATTTTCGCGAAAAAAAGTTGCCGTTGGCGGAGTTTTTTCTCGAAGGTTTGGCACCGGCCATAGGCCAAAAAATGGGGATTTCGACAAAATTGCTCAAAAAGGATTTTAGAGGGTAAATTCAGTGATGCCATATGCGACTTGAAACGAATGGTGACGGAAAAAATTCGATATCTCAATTTTCGCGAAAAAAAGTTGCCGTTGGCGGAGTTTTTTCTCGAAGGTTTGGCACCGGCCATAGGCCAAAAAATGGGGATTTCGACAAAATTGCTCAAAAAGGATTTTAGAGGGTAAATTCAGTGATGCCATATGCGACTTGAAACGAATGGTGACGGAAAAAATTCGATATCTCAATTTTCGCGAAAAAAAGTTGCCGTTGGCGGAGTTTTTTCTCGAAGGTTTGGCACCGGCCATAGGCCAAAAAATGGGGATTTCGACAAAATTGCTCAAAAAGGATTTTAGAGGGTAAATTCAGTGATGCCATATGCGACTTGAAACGAATGGTGACGGAAAAAATTCGATATCTCAATTTTCGCGAAAAAAAGTTGCCGTTGGCGGAGTTTTTTCTCGAAGGTTTGGCACCGGCCATAAGCCAAAAAATGGGGATTTCGACAAAATTGCTCAAAAAGGATTTTAGAGGGTAAATTCAGTGATGCCATATGCGACTTGAAACGAATGGTGACGGAAAAAATTCGATATCTCAATTTTCGCGAAAAAAAGTTGCCGTTGGCGGAGTTTTTTCTCGAAGGTTTGGCACCGGCCATAGGCCAAAAAATGGGGATTTCGACAAAATTGCTCAAAAAGGATTTTAGAGGGTAAATTCAGTGATGCCATATGCGACTTGAAACGAATGGTGACGGAAAAAATTCGATATCTCAATTTTCGCGAAAAAAAGTTGCCGTTGGCGGAGTTTTTTCTCGAAGGTTTGGCACCGGCCATAGGCCAAAAAATGGGGATTTCGACAAAATTGCTCAAAAAGGATTTTAGAGGGTAAATTCAGTGATGCCATATGCGACTTGAAACGAATGGTGACGGAAAAAATTCGATATCTCAATTTTCGCGAAAAAAAGTTGCCGTTGGCGGAGTTTTTTCTCGAAGGTTTGGCACCGGCCATAGACCAAAAAATGGGGATTTCGACAAAATTGCTCAAAAAGGATTTTAGAGGGTAAATTCAGTGATGCCATATGCGACTTGAAACGAATGGTGACGGAAAAAATTCGATATCTCAATTTTCGCGAAAAAAAGTTGCCGTTGGCGGAGTTTTTTCTCGAAGGTTTGGCACCGGCCATAAGCCAAAAAATGGGGATTTCGACAAAATTGCTCAAAAAGGATTTTAGAGGGTAAATTCAGTGATGCCATATGCGACTTGAAACGAATGGTGACGGAAAAAATTCGATATCTCAATTTTCGCGAAAAAAAGTTGCCGTTGGCGGAGTTTTTTCTCGAAGGTTTGGCACCGGCCACAGGCCAAAAAATGGGGATTTCGACAAAATTGCTCAAAAAGGATTTTAGAGGGTAAATTCAGTGATGCCATATGCGACTTGAAACGAATGGTGACGGAAAAAATTCGATATATCAATTTTCGCGAAAAAAAGTTGCCGTTGGCGGAGTTTTTTCTCGAAGGTTTGGCACCGGCCATAAGCCAAAAAATGGGGATTTCGACAAAATTGCTCAAAAAGGATTTTAGAGGGTAAATTCAGTGATGCCATATGCGACTTGAAACGAATGGTGACGGAAAAAATTCGATATCTCAATTTTCGCGAAAAAAAGTTGCCGTTGGCGGAGTTTTTTCTCGAAGGTTTGGCACCGGCCATAGGCCAAAAAATGGGGATTTCGACAAAATTGCTCAAAAAGGATTTTAGAGGGTAAATTCAGTGATGCCATATGCGACTTGAAACGAATGGTGACGGAAAAAAATTCGATATCTCAATTTTCGCGAAAAAAAGTTGCCGTTGGCGGAGTTTTTTCTCGAAGGTTTGGCACCGGCCATAGGCCAAAAAATGGGGATTTCGACAAAATTGCTCAAAAAGGATTTTAGAGGGTAAATTCAGTGATGCCATATGCGACTTGAAACGAATGGTGACGGAAAAAATTCGATATCTCAATTTTCGCGAAAAAAAGTTGCCGTTGGCGGAGTTTTTTCTCGAAGGTTTGGCACCGGCCATAAGCCAAAAAATGGGGATTTCGACAAAATTGCTCAAAAAGGATTTTAGAGGGTAAATTCAGTGATGCCATATGCGACTTGAAACGAATGGTGACGGAAAAAATTCGATATCTCAATTTTCGCGAAAAAAAGTTGCCGTTGGCGGAGTTTTTTCTCGAAGGTTTGGCACCGGCCATAAGCCAAAAAATGGGGATTTCGACAAAATTGCTCAAAAAGGATTTTAGAGGGTAAATTCAGTGATGCCATATGCGACTTGAAACGAATGGTGACGGAAAAAATTCGATATATCAATTTTCGCGAAAAAAAGTTGCCGTTGGCGGAGTTTTTTCTCGAAGGTTTGGCACCGGCCATAAGCCAAAAAATGGGGATTTCGACAAAATTGCTCAAAAAGGATTTTAGAGGGTAAATTCAGTGATGCCATATGCGACTTGAAACGAATGGTGACGGAAAAAATTCGATATCTCAATTTTCGCGAAAAAAAGTTGCCGTTGGCGGAGTTTTTTCTCGAAGGTTTGGCACCGGCCATAGGCCAAAAAATGGGGATTTCGACAAAATTGCTCAAAAAGGATTTTAGAGGGTAAATTCAGTGATGCCATATGCGACTTGAAACGAATGGTGACGGAAAAAATTCGATATCTCAATTTTCGCGAAAAAAAGTTGCCGTTGGCGGAGTTTTTTCTCGAAGGTTTGGCACCGGCCATAGGCCAAAAAATGGGGATTTCGACAAAATTGCTCAAAAAGGATTTTAGAGGGTAAATTCAGTGATGCCATATGCGACTTGAAACGAATGGTGACGGAAAAAATTCGATATCTCAATTTTCGCGAAAAAAGTTGCCGTTGGCGGAGTTTTTTCTCGAAGGTTTGGCACCGGCCATAAGCCAAAAATGGGGATTTCGACAAAATTGCTCAAAAAGGATTTTAGAGGGTAAATTCAGTGATGCCATATGCGACTTGAAACGAATGGTGACGGAAAAAATTCGATATCTCAATTTTCGCGAAAAAAAGTTGCCGTTGGCGGAGTTTTTTCTCGAAGGTTTGGCACCGGCCACAGGCCAAAAAATGGGGATTTCGACAAAATTGCTCAAAAAGGATTTTAGAGGGTAAATTCAGTGATGCCATATGCGACTTGAAACGAATGGTGACGGAAAAAATTCGATATATCAATTTTCGCGAAAAAAGTTGCCGTTGGCGGAGTTTTTTCTCGAAGGTTTGGCACCGGCCATAAGCCAAAAAATGGGGATTTCGACAAAATTGCTCAAAAAGGATTTTAGAGGGTAAATTCAGTGATGCCATATGCGACTTGAAACGAATGGTGACGGAAAAAATTCGATATCTCAATTTTCGCGAAAAAAAGTTGCCGTTGGCGGAGTTTTTTCTCGAAGGTTTGGCACCGGCCATAGGCCAAAAAATGGGGATTTCGACAAAATTGCTCAAAAAGGATTTTAGAGGGTAAATTCAGTGATGCCATATGCGACTTGAAACGAATGGTGACGGAAAAAATTCGATATCTCAATTTTCGCGAAAAAAGTTGCCGTTGGCGGAGTTTTTTCTCGAAGGTTTGGCACCGGCCATAAGCCAAAAAATGGGGATTTCGACAAAATTGCTCAAAAAGGATTTTAGAGGGTAAATTCAGTGATGCCATATGCGACTTGAAACGAATGGTGACGGAAAAAATTCGATATCTCAATTTTCGCGAAAAAAAGTTGCCGTTGGCGGAGTTTTTTCTCGAAGGTTTGGCACCGGCCACAGGCCAAAAAATGGGGATTTCGACAAAATTGCTCAAAAAGGATTTTAGAGGGTAAATTCAGTGATGCCATATGCGACTTGAAACGAATGGTGACGGAAAAAATTCGATATCTCAATTTTCGCGAAAAAAAGTTGCCGTTGGCGGAGTTTTTTCTCGAAGGTTTGGCACCGGCCATAGACCAAAAAATGGGGATTTCGACAAAATTGCTCAAAAAGGATTTTAGAGGGTAAATTCAGTGATGCCATATGCGACTTGAAACGAATGGTGACGGAAAAAATTCGATATCTCAATTTTCGCGAAAAAAAGTTGCCGTTGGCGGAGTTTTTTCTCGAAGGTTTGGCACCGGCCATAGGCCAAAAAATGGGGATTTCGACAAAATTGCTCAAAAAGGATTTTAGAGGGCAAATTCAGTGATGCCATATGCGACTTGAAACGAATGGTGACGGAAAAAATTCGATATCTCAATTTTCGCGAAAAAAAGTTGCCGTTGGCGGAGTTTTTTTCTCGAAGGTTTGGCACCGGCCATAGGCCAAAAAATGGGGATTTCGACAAAATTGCTCAAAAAGGATTTTAGAGGGTAAATTCAGTGATGCCATATGCGACTTGAAACGAATGGTGACGGAAAAAATTCGATATCTCAATTTTCGCGAAAAAAAGTTGCCGTTGGCGGAGTTTTTTCTCGAAGGTTTGGCACCGGCCATAGGCCAAAAAAATGGGGATTTCGACAAAATTGCTCAAAAAGGAATTTAGAGGGCAAATTCAGTGATGCCATATGCGACTTGAAACGAATGGTGACGGAAAAAATTCGATATCTCAATTTTCGCGAAAAAAAGTTGCCGTTGGCGGAGTTTTTTCTCGAAGGTTTGGCACCGGCCATAGGCCAAAAAATGGGGATTTCGACAAAATTGCTCAAAAGGATTTTAGAGGGCAAATTCAGTGATGCCATATGCGACTTGAAACGAATGGTGACGGAAAAAATTCGATATCTCAATTTTCGCGAAAAAAAGTTGCCGTTGGCGGAGTTTTTTCTCGAAGGTTTGGCACCGGCCATAGGCCAAAAAATGGGGATTTCGACAAAATTGCTCAAAAAGGATTTTAGAGGGTAAATTCAGTGATGCCATATGCGACTTGAAACGAATGGTGACGGAAAAAATTCGATATCTCAATTTTCGCGAAAAAAAGTTGCCGTTGGCGGAGTTTTTTCTCGAAGGTTTGGCACCGGCCACAGGCCAAAAAATGGGGATTTCGACAAAATTGCTCAAAAAGGATTTTAGAGGGTAAATTCAGTGATGCCATATGCGACTTGAAACGAATGGTGACGGAAAAAAATCGATATCTCAATTTTCGCGAAAAAAAGTTGCCGTTGGCGGAGTTTTTTCTCGAAGGTTTGGCACCGGCCATAGGCCAAAAAATGGGGATTTCGACAAAATTGCTCAAAAAGGATTTTAGAGGGTAAATTCAGTGATGCCATATGCGACTTGAAACGAATGGTGACGGAAAAAATTCGATATCTCAATTTTCGCGAAAAAAAGTTGCCGTTGGCGGAGTTTTTTCTCGAAGGTTTGGCACCGGCCATAGGCCAAAAAATGGGGATTTCGACAAAATTGCTCAAAAAGGATTTTAGAGGGTAAATTCAGTGATGCCATATGCGACTTGAAACGAATGGTGACGGAAAAAATTCGATATCTCAATTTTCGCGAAAAAAAGTTGCCGTTGGCGGAGTTTTTTCTCGAAGGTTTGGCACCGGCCATAGGCCAAAAAATGGGGATTTCGACAAAATTGCTCAAAAAGGATTTTAGAGTGCAAATTCAGTGATGCCATATGCGACTTGAAACGAATGGTGACGGAAAAAATTCGATATCTCAATTTTCGCGAAAAAAAGTTGCCGTTGGCGGAGTTTTTTCTCGAAGGTTTGGCACCGGCCACAGGCCAAAAAATGGGGATTTCGACAAAATTGCTCAAAAAGGATTTTAGAGGGTAAATTCAGTGATGCCATATGCGACTTGAAACGAATGGTGACGGAAAAAAATCGATATCTCAATTTTCGCGAAAAAACGTTGCCGTTGGCGGAGTTTTTTCTCGAAGGTTTGGCACCGGCCATAGGCCAAAAAATGGGGATTTCGACAAAATTGCTCAAAAAGGATTTTAGAGGGTAAATTCAGTGATGCCATATGCGACTTGAAACGAATGGTGACGGAAAAAATTCGATATATCAATTTTCGCGAAAAAAAGTTGCCGTTGGCGGAGTTTTTTCTCGAAGGTTTGGCACCGGCCATAGGCCAAAAAATGGGGATTTCGACAAAATTGCTCAAAAAGGATTTTAGAGGGTAAATTCAGTGATGCCATATGCGACTTGAAACGAATGGTGACGGAAAAAATTCGATATCTCAATTTTCGCGAAAAAAAGTTGCCGTTGGCGGAGTTTTTTCTCGAAGGTTTGGCACCGGCCGTAGGCCAAAAAATGGGGATTTCGACAAAATTGCTCAAAAAGGATTTTAGAGGGTAAATTCAGTGATGCCATATGCGACTTGAAACGAATGGTGACGGAAAAAATTCGATATCTCAATTTTCGCGAAAAAAAGTTGCCGTTGGCGGAGTTTTTTCTCGAAGGTTTGGCACCGGCCATAGGCCAAAAAATGGGGATTTCGACAAAACTGCTCAAAAAGGATTTTAGAGGGCAAATTCAGTGATGCCATATGCGACTTGAAACGAATGGTGACGGAAAAAATTCGATATCTCAATTTTCGCGAAAAAAAGTTGCCGTTGGCGGAGTTTTTTCTCGAAGGTTTGGCACCGGCCATAGGCCAAAAAATGGGGATTTCGACAAAATTGCTCAAAAAGGATTTTAGAGGGTAAATTCAGTGATGCCATATGCGACTTGAAACGAATGGTGACGGAAAAAATTCGATATCTCAATTTTCGCGAAAAAAAGTTGCCGTTGGCGGAGTTTTTTCTCGAAGGTTTGGCACCGGCCATAGGCCAAAAAATGGGGATTTCGACAAAATTGCTCAAAAAGGATTTTAGAGGGTAAATTCAGTGATGCCATATGCGACTTGAAACGAATGGTGACGGAAAAAATTCGATATCTCAATTTTCGCGAAAAAAAGTTGCCGTTGGCGGAGTTTTTTCTCGAAGGTTTGGCACCGGCCGTAGGCCAAAAAATGGGGATTTCGACAAAATTGCTCAAAAAGGATTTTAGAGGGTAAATTCAGTGATGCCATATGCGACTTGAAACGAATGGTGACGGAAAAAATTCGATATCTCAATTTTCGCGAAAAAAAAGTTGCCGTTGGCGGAGTTTTTTCTCGAAGGTTTGGCACCGGCCATAGGCCAAAAAATGGGGATTTCGACAAAATTGCTCAAAAAGGATTTTAGAGGGTAAATTCAGTGATGCCATATGCGACTTGAAACGAATGGTGACGGAAAAAATTTGATATCTCAATTTTCGCGAAAAAAAGTTGCCGTTGGCGGAGTTTTTTCTCGAAGGTTTGGCACCGGCCATAGGCCAAAAAATGGGGATTTCGACAAAACTGCTCAAAAAGGATTTTAGAGGGCAAATTCAGTGATGCCATATGCGACTTGAAACGAATGGTGACGGAAACAATTCGATATCTCAATTTTCGCGAAAAAAAGTTGCCGTTGGCGGAGTTTTTTCTCGAAGGTTTGGCACCGGCCACAGGCCAAAAAATGGGGATTTCGACAAAATTGCTCAAAAAGGATTTTAGAGGGTAAATTCAGTGATGCCATATGCGACTTGAAACGAATGGTGACGGAAAAAATTCGATATCTCAATTTTCGCGAAAAAAAGTTGCCGTTGGCGGAGTTTTTTCTCGAAGGTTTGGCACCGGCCATAGGCCAAAAAATGGGGATTTCGACAAAATTGCTCAAAAAGGATTTTAGAGGGTAAATTCAGTGATGCCATATGCGACTTGAAACGAATGGTGACGGAAAAAATTCGATATCTCAATTTTCGCGAAAAAAAGTTGCCGTTGGCGGAGTTTTTTCTCGAAGGTTTGGCACCGGCCGTAGGCCAAAAAATGGGGATTTCGACAAAATTGCTCAAAAAGGATTTTAGAGGGTAAATTCAGTGATGCCATATGCGACTTGAAACGAATGGTGACGGAAAAAATTCGATATCTCAATTTTCGCGAAAAAAAGTTGCCGTTGGCGGAGTTTTTTCTCGAAGGTTTGGCACCGGCCATAGGCCAAAAAATGGGGATTTCGACAAAACTGCTCAAAAAGGATTTTAGAGGGCAAATTCAGTGATGCCATATGCGACTTGAAACGAATGGTGACGGAAAAAATTCGATATCTCAATTTTCGCGAAAAAAAGTTGCCGTTGGCGGAGTTTTTTCTCGAAGGTTTGGCACCGGCCATAGGCCAAAAAATGGGGATTTCGACAAAATTGCTCAAAAAGGATTTTAGAGGGTAAATTCAGTGATGCCATATGCGACTTGAAACGAATGGTGACGGAAAAAATTCGATATCTCAATTTTCGCGAAAAAAAGTTGCCGTTGGCGGAGTTTTTTCTCGAAGGTTTGGCACCGGCCATAGGCCAAAAAATGGGGATTTCGACAAAATTGCTCAAAAAGGATTTTAGAGGGTAAATTCAGTGATGCCATATGCGACTTGAAACGAATGGTGACGGAAAAAATTCGATATCTCAATTTTCGCGAAAAAAAGTTGCCGTTGGCGGAGTTTTTTCTCGAAGGTTTGGCACCGGCCGTAGGCCAAAAAATGGGGATTTCGACAAAATTGCTCAAAAAGGATTTTAGAGGGTAAATTCAGTGATGCCATATGCGACTTGAAACGAATGGTGACGGAAAAAATTCGATATCTCAATTTTCGCGAAAAAAAGTTGCCGTTGGCGGAGTTTTTTCTCGAAGGTTTGGCACCGGCCATAGGCCAAAAAATGGGGATTTCGACAAAATTGCTCAAAAAGGATTTTAGAGGGTAAATTCAGTGATGCCATATGCGACTTGAAACGAATGGTGACGGAAAAAATTTGATATCTCAATTTTCGCGAAAAAAAGTTGCCGTTGGCGGAGTTTTTTCTCGAAGGTTTGGCACCGGCCATAGGCCAAAAAATGGGGATTTCGACAAAACTGCTCAAAAAGGATTTTAGAGGGCAAATTCAGTGATGCCATATGCGACTTGAAACGAATGGTGACGGAAAAAATTCGATATCTCAATTTTCGCGAAAAAAAGTTGCCGTTGGCGGAGTTTTTTCTCGAAGGTTTGGCACCGGCCATAGGCCAAAAAATGGGGATTTCGACAAAATTGCTCAAAAAGGATTTTAGAGGGTAAATTCAGTGATGCCATATGCGACTTGAAACGAATGGTGACGGAAAAAATTCGATATCTCAATTTTCGCGAAAAAAAGTTGCCGTTGGCGGAGTTTTTTCTCGAAGGTTTGGCACCGGCCATAGGCCAAAAAATGGGGATTTCGACAAAATTGCTCAAAAAGGATTTTAGAGGGTAAATTCAGTGATGCCATATGCGACTTGAAACGAATGGTGACGGAAAAAATTCGATATCTCAATTTTCGCGAAAAAAAGTTGCCGTTGGCGGAGTTTTTTCTCGAAGGTTTGGCACCGGCCGTAGGCCAAAAAATGGGGATTTCGACAAAATTGCTCAAAAAGGATTTTAGAGGGTAAATTCAGTGATGCCATATGCGACTTGAAACGAATGGTGACGGAAAAAATTCGATATCTCAATTTTCGCGAAAAAAAGTTGCCGTTGGCGGAGTTTTTTCTCGAAGGTTTGGCACCGGCCATAGGCCAAAAAATGGGGATTTCGACAAAATTGCTCAAAAAGGATTTTAGAGGGTAAATTCAGTGATGCCATATGCGACTTGAAACGAATGGTGACGGAAAAAATTTGATATCTCAATTTTCGCGAAAAAAAGTTGCCGTTGGCGGAGTTTTTTCTCGAAGGTTTGGCACCGGCCATAGGCCAAAAAATGGGGATTTCGACAAAACTGCTCAAAAAGGATTTTAGAGGGCAAATTCAGTGATGCCATATGCGACTTGAAACGAATGGTGACGGAAAAAATTCGATATCTCAATTTTCGCGAAAAAAAGTTGCCGTTGGCGGAGTTTTTTCTCGAAGGTTTGGCACCGGCCATAGGCCAAAAAATGGGGATTTCGACAAAATTGCTCAAAAAGGATTTTAGAGGGTAAATTCAGTGATGCCATATGCGACTTGAAACGAATGGTGACGGAAAAAATTCGATATCTCAATTTTCGCGAAAAAAAGTTGCCGTTGGCGGAGTTTTTTCTCGAAGGTTTGGCACCGGCCATAGGCCAAAAAATGGGGATTTCGACAAAATTGCTCAAAAAGGATTTTAGAGGGTAAATTCAGTGATGCCATATGCGACTTGAAACGAATGGTGACGGAAAAAATTTGATATCTCAATTTTCGCGAAAAAAAGTTGCCGTTGGCGGAGTTTTTTCTCGAAGGTTTGGCACCGGCCATAGGCCAAAAAATGGGGATTTCGACAAAACTGCTCAAAAAGGATTTTAGAGGGCAAATTCAGTGATGCCATATGCGACTTGAAACGAATGGTGACGGAAAAAATTCGATATCTCAATTTTCGCGAAAAAAAGTTGCCGTTGGCGGAGTTTTTTCTCGAAGGTTTGGCACCGGCCATAGGCCAAAAAATGGGGATTTCGACAAAATTGCTCAAAAAGGATTTTAGAGGGTAAATTCAGTGATGCCATATGCGACTTGAAACGAATGGTGACGGAAAAAATTCGATATCTCAATTTTCGCGAAAAAAAGTTGCCGTTGGCGGAGTTTTTTCTCGAAGGTTTGGCACCGGCCATAGGCCAAAAAATGGGGATTTCGACAAAATTGCTCAAAAAGGATTTTAGAGGGTAAATTCAGTGATGCCATATGCGACTTGAAACGAATGGTGACGGAAAAAATTCGATATCTCAATTTTCGCGAAAAAAAGTTGCCGTTGGCGGAGTTTTTTCTCGAAGGTTTGGCACCGGCCATAGGCCAAAAAATGGGGATTTCGACAAAATTGCTCAAAAAGGATTTTAGAGTGCAAATTCAGTGATGCCATATGCGACTTGAAACGAATGGTGACGGAAACAATTCGATATCTCAATTTTCGCGAAAAAAAGTTGCCGTTGGCGGAGTTTTTTCTCGAAGGTTTGGCACCGGCCACAGGCCAAAAAATGGGGATTTCGACAAAATTGCTCAAAAAGGATTTTAGAGGGTAAATTCAGTGATGCCATATGCGACTTGAAACGAATGGTGACGGAAAAATTCGATATCTCAATTTTCGCGAAAAAAAGTTGCCGTTGGCGGAGTTTTTTCTCGAAGGTTTGGCACCGGCCACAGGCCAAAAAATGGGGATTTCGACAAAATTGCTCAAAAAGGATTTTAGAGGGTAAATTCAGTGATGCCATATGCGACTTGAAACGAATGGTGACGGAAAAAATTCGATATCTCAATTTTCGCGAAAAAAAGTTGCCGTTGGCGGAGTTTTTTCTCGAAGGTTTGGCACCGGCCGTAGGCCAAAAAATGGGGATTTCGACAAAATTGCTCAAAAAGGATTTTAGAGGGTAAATTCAGTGATGCCATATGCGACTTGAAACGAATGGTGACGGAAAAAATTCGATATCTCAATTTTCGCGAAAAAAAGTTGCCGTTGGCGGAGTTTTTTCTCGAAGGTTTGGCACCGGCCATAGGCCAAAAAATGGGGATTTCGACAAAACTGCTCAAAAAGGATTTTAGAGGGCAAATTCAGTGATGCCATATGCGACTTGAAACGAATGGTGACGGAAAAAATTCGATATCTCAATTTTCGCGAAAAAAAGTTGCCGTTGGCGGAGTTTTTTCTCGAAGGTTTGGCACCGGCCATAGGCCAAAAAATGGGGATTTCGACAAAATTGCTCAAAAAGGATTTTAGAGGGTAAATTCAGTGATGCCATATGCGACTTGAAACGAATGGTGACGGAAAAAATTCGATATCACAATTTTCGCGAAAAAAAGTTGCCGTTGGCGGAGTTTTTTCTCGAAGGTTTGGCACCGGCCATAGGCCAAAAAATGGGGATTTCGACAAAATTGCTCAAAAAGGATTTTAGAGGGTAAATTCAGTGATGCCATATGCGACTTGAAACGAATGGTGACGGAAAAAATTCGATATCTCAATTTTCGCGAAAAAAAGTTGCCGTTGGCGGAGTTTTTTCTCGAAGGTTTGGCACCGGCCATAGGCCAAAAAATGGGGATTTCGACAAAATTGCTCAAAAAGGATTTTAGAGGGTAAATTCAGTGATGCCATATGCGACTTGAAACGAATGGTGACGGAAAAAATTCGATATCTCAATTTTCGCGAAAAAAAGTTGCCGTTGGCGGAGTTTTTTCTCGAAGGTTTGGCACCGGCCATAGGCCAAAAAATGGGGATTTCGACAAAACTGCTCAAAAAGGATTTTAGAGGGCAAATTCAGTGATGCCATATGCGACTTGAAACGAATGGTGACGGAAAAAATTCGATATCTCAATTTTCGCGAAAAAAAGTTGCCGTTGGCGGAGTTTTTTCTCGAAGGTTTGGCACCGGCCATAGGCCAAAAAATGGGGATTTCGACAAAATTGCTCAAAAAGGATTTTAGAGGGTAAATTCAGTGATGCCATATGCGACTTGAAACGAATGGTGACGGAAAAAATTCGATATCACAATTTTCGCGAAAAAAAGTTGCCGTTGGCGGAGTTTTTTCTCGAAGGTTTGGCACCGGCCATAGGCCAAAAAATGGGGATTTCGACAAAATTGCTCAAAAAGGATTTTAGAGGGTAAATTCAGTGATGCCATATGCGACTTGAAACGAATGGTGACGGAAAAAATTCGATATCTCAATTTTCGCGAAAAAAAGTTGCCGTTGGCGGAGTTTTTTCTCGAAGGTTTGGCACCGGCCATAGGCCAAAAAATGGGGATTTCGACAAAATTGCTCAAAAAGGATTTTAGAGGGTAAATTCAGTGATGCCATATGCGACTTGAAACGAATGGTGACGGAAACAATTCGATATCTCAATTTTCGCGAAAAAAAGTTGCCGTTGGCGGAGTTTTTTCTCGAAGGTTTGGCACCGGCCATAGGCCAAAAAATGGGGATTTCGACAAAATTGCTCAAAAAGGATTTTAGAGTGCAAATTCAGTGATGCCATATGCGACTTGAAACGAATGGTGACGGAAACAATTCGATATCTCAATTTTCGCGAAAAAAAGTTGCCGTTGGCGGAGTTTTTTCTCGAAGGTTTGGCACCGGCCACAGGCCAAAAAATGGGGATTTCGACAAAATTGCTCAAAAAGGATTTTAGAGGGTAAATTCAGTGATGCCATATGCGACTTGAAACGAATGGTGACGGAAAAAATTCGATATCTCAATTTTCGCGAAAAAAAGTTGCCGTTGGCGGAGTTTTTTCTCGAAGGTTTGGCACCGGCCACAGGCCAAAAAATGGGGATTTCGACAAAATTGCTCAAAAAGGATTTTAGAGGGTAAATTCAGTGATGCCATATGCGACTTGAAACGAATGGTGACGGAAAAAATTCGATATCTCAATTTTCGCGAAAAAAAGTTGCCGTTGGCGGAGTTTTTTCTCGAAGGTTTGGCACCGGCCATAGGCCAAAAAATGGGGATTTCGACAAAATTGCTCAAAAAGGATTTTAGAGGGTAAATTCAGTGATGCCATATGCGACTTGAAACGAATGGTGACGGAAAAAATTCGATATCTCAATTTTCGCGAAAAAAAGTTGCCGTTGGCGGAGTTTTTTCTCGAAGGTTTGGCACCGGCCGTAGGCCAAAAAATGGGGATTTCGACAAAATTGCTCAAAAAGGATTTTAGAGGGTAAATTCAGTGATGCCATATGCGACTTGAAACGAATGGTGACGGAAAAAATTCGATATCTCAATTTTCGCGAAAAAAAGTTGCCGTTGGCGGAGTTTTTTCTCGAAGGTTTGGCACCGGCCATAGGCCAAAAAATGGGGATTTCGACAAAACTGCTCAAAAAGGATTTTAGAGGGCAAATTCAGTGATGCCATATGCGACTTGAAACGAATGGTGACGGAAAAAATTCGATATCTCAATTTTCGCGAAAAAAAGTTGCCGTTGGCGGAGTTTTTTCTCGAAGGTTTGGCACCGGCCATAGGCCAAAAAATGGGGATTTCGACAAAATTGCTCAAAAAGGATTTTAGAGGGTAAATTCAGTGATGCCATATGCGACTTGAAACGAATGGTGACGGAAAAAATTTGATATCTCAATTTTCGCGAAAAAAAGTTGCCGTTGGCGGAGTTTTTTCTCGAAGGTTTGGCACCGGCCACAGGCCAAAAAATGGGGATTTCGACAAAATTGCTCAAAAAGGATTTTAGAGGGTAAATTCAGTGATGCCATATGCGACTTGAAACGAATGGTGACGGAAAAAATTCGATATCTCAATTTTCGCGAAAAAAAGTTGCCGTTGGCGGAGTTTTTTCTCGAAGGTTTGGCACCGGCCACAGGCCAAAAAATGGGGATTTCGACAAAATTGCTCAAAAAGGATTTTAGAGGGTAAATTCAGTGATGCCATATGCGACTTGAAACGAATGGTGACGGAAAAAATTCGATATCTCAATTTTCGCGAAAAAAAGTTGCCGTTGGCGGAGTTTTTTCTCGAAGGTTTGGCACCGGCCGTAGGCCAAAAAATGGGGATTTCGACAAAATTGCTCAAAAAGGATTTTAGAGGGTAAATTCAGTGATGCCATATGCGACTTGAAACGAATGGTGACGGAAAAAATTCGATATCTCAATTTTCGCGAAAAAAAGTTGCCGTTGGCGGAGTTTTTTCTCGAAGGTTTGGCACCGGCCATAGGCCAAAAAATGGGGATTTCGACAAAACTGCTCAAAAAGGATTTTAGAGGGCAAATTCAGTGATGCCATATGCGACTTGAAACGAATGGTGACGGAAAAAATTCGATATCTCAATTTTCGCGAAAAAAAGTTGCCGTTGGCGGAGTTTTTTCTCGAAGGTTTGGCACCGGCCATAGGCCAAAAAATGGGGATTTCGACAAAATTGCTCAAAAAGGATTTTAGAGGGTAAATTCAGTGATGCCATATGCGACTTGAAACGAATGGTGACGGAAAAAATTCGATATCACAATTTTCGCGAAAAAAAGTTGCCGTTGGCGGAGTTTTTTCTCGAAGGTTTGGCACCGGCCATAGGCCAAAAAATGGGGATTTCGACAAAATTGCTCAAAAAGGATTTTAGAGGGTAAATTCAGTGATGCCATATGCGACTTGAAACGAATGGTGACGGAAAAAATTCGATATCTCAATTTTCGCGAAAAAAAGTTGCCGTTGGCGGAGTTTTTTCTCGAAGGTTTGGCACCGGCCATAGGCCAAAAAATGGGGATTTCGACAAAATTGCTCAAAAAGGATTTTAGAGGGTAAATTCAGTGATGCCATATGCGACTTGAAACGAATGGTGACGGAAACAATTCGATATCTCAATTTTCGCGAAAAAAAGTTGCCGTTGGCGGAGTTTTTTCTCGAAGGTTTGGCACCGGCCATAGGCCAAAAAATGGGGATTTCGACAAAATTGCTCAAAAAGGATTTTAGAGTGCAAATTCAGTGATGCCATATGCGACTTGAAACGAATGGTGACGGAAACAATTCGATATCTCAATTTTCGCGAAAAAAAGTTGCCGTTGGCGGAGTTTTTTCTCGAAGGTTTGGCACCGGCCACAGGCCAAAAAATGGGGATTTCGACAAAATTGCTCAAAAAGGATTTTAGAGGGTAAATTCAGTGATGCCATATGCGACTTGAAACGAATGGTGACGGAAAAAATTCGATATCTCAATTTTCGCGAAAAAAAGTTGCCGTTGGCGGAGTTTTTTCTCGAAGGTTTGGCACCGGCCACAGGCCAAAAAATGGGGATTTCGACAAAATTGCTCAAAAAGGATTTTAGAGGGTAAATTCAGTGATGCCATATGCGACTTGAAACGAATGGTGACGGAAAAAATTCGATATCTCAATTTTCGCGAAAAAAAGTTGCCGTTGGCGGAGTTTTTTCTCGAAGGTTTGGCACCGGCCATAGGCCAAAAAATGGGGATTTCGACAAAACTGCTCAAAAAGGATTTTAGAGGGCAAATTCAGTGATGCCATATGCGACTTGAAACGAATGGTGACGGAAAAAATTCGATATCTCAATTTTCGCGAAAAAAAGTTGCCGTTGGCGGAGTTTTTTCTCGAAGGTTTGGCACCGGCCATAGGCCAAAAAATGGGGATTTCGACAAAACTGCTCAAAAAGGATTTTAGAGGGTAAATTCAGTGATGCCATATGCGACTTGAAACGAATGGTGACGGAAAAAATTTGATATCTCAATTTTCGCGAAAAAAAGTTGCCGTTGGCGGAGTTTTTTCTCGAAGGTTTGGCACCGGCCACAGGCCAAAAAATGGGGATTTCGACAAAATTGCTCAAAAAGGATTTTAGAGGGTAAATTCAGTGATGCCATATGCGACTTGAAACGAATGGTGACGGAAAAAATTCGATATCTCAATTTTCGCGAAAAAAAGTTGCCGTTGGCGGAGTTTTTTCTCGAAGGTTTGGCACCGGCCACAGGCCAAAAAATGGGGATTTCGACAAAATTGCTCAAAAAGGATTTTAGAGGGTAAATTCAGTGATGCCATATGCGACTTGAAACGAATGGTGACGGAAAAAATTCGATATCTCAATTTTCGCGAAAAAAAGTTGCCGTTGGCGGAGTTTTTTCTCGAAGGTTTGGCACCGGCCGTAGGCCAAAAAATGGGGATTTCGACAAAATTGCTCAAAAAGGATTTTAGAGGGTAAATTCAGTGATGCCATATGCGACTTGAAACGAATGGTGACGGAAAAAATTCGATATCTCAATTTTCGCGAAAAAAAGTTGCCGTTGGCGGAGTTTTTTCTCGAAGGTTTGGCACCGGCCATAGGCCAAAAAATGGGGATTTCGACAAAACTGCTCAAAAAGGATTTTAGAGGGCAAATTCAGTGATGCCATATGCGACTTGAAACGAATGGTGACGGAAAAAATTCGATATCTCAATTTTCGCGAAAAAAAGTTGCCGTTGGCGGAGTTTTTTCTCGAAGGTTTGGCACCGGCCATAGGCCAAAAAATGGGGATTTCGACAAAATTGCTCAAAAAGGATTTTAGAGGGTAAATTCAGTGATGCCATATGCGACTTGAAACGAATGGTGACGGAAAAAATTCGATATCACAATTTTCGCGAAAAAAAGTTGCCGTTGGCGGAGTTTTTTCTCGAAGGTTTGGCACCGGCCATAGGCCAAAAAATGGGGATTTCGACAAAATTGCTCAAAAAGGATTTTAGAGGGTAAATTCAGTGATGCCATATGCGACTTGAAACGAATGGTGACGGAAACAATTCGATATCTCAATTTTCGCGAAAAAAAGTTGCCGTTGGCGGAGTTTTTTCTCGAAGGTTTGGCACCGGCCATAGGCCAAAAAATGGGGATTTCGACAAAATTGCTCAAAAAGGATTTTAGAGGGTAAATTCAGTGATGCCATATGCGACTTGAAACGAATGGTGACGGAAACAATTCGATATCTCAATTTTCGCGAAAAAAAGTTGCCGTTGGCGGAGTTTTTTCTCGAAGGTTTGGCACCGGCCATAGGCCAAAAAATGGGGATTTCGACAAAATTGCTCAAAAAGGATTTTAGAGTGCAAATTCAGTGATGCCATATGCGACTTGAAACGAATGGTGACGGAAACAATTCGATATCTCAATTTTCGCGAAAAAAAGTTGCCGTTGGCGGAGATTTTTCTCGAAGGTTTGGCACCGGCCACAGGCCAAAAAATGGGGATTTCGACAAAATTGCTCAAAAAGGATTTTAGAGGGTAAATTCAGTGATGCCATATGCGACTTGAAACGAATGGTGACGGAAAAAATTCGATATCTCAATTTTCGCGAAAAAAAGTTGCCGTTGGCGGAGTTTTTTCTCGAAGGTTTGGCACCGGCCACAGGCCAAAAAATGGGGATTTCGACAAAATTGCTCAAAAAGGATTTTAGAGGGTAAATTCAGTGATGCCATATGCGACTTGAAACGAATGGTGACGGAAAAAATTCGATATCTCAATTTTCGCGAAAAAAAGTTGCCGTTGGCGGAGTTTTTTCTCGAAGGTTTGGCACCGGCCATAGGCCAAAAAATGGGGATTTCGACAAAATTGCTCAAAAAGGATTTTAGAGGGTAAATTCAGTGATGCCATATGCGACTTGAAACGAATGGTGACGGAAAAAATTCGATATCTCAATTTTCGCGAAAAAAAGTTGCCGTTGGCGGAGTTTTTTCTCGAAGGTTTGGCACCGGCCATAGGCCAAAAAATGGGGATTTCGACAAAATTGCTCAAAAAGGATTTTAGAGGGTAAATTCAGTGATGCCATATGCGACTTGAAACGAATGGTGACGGAAAAAATTCGATATCTCAATTTTCGCGAAAAAAAGTTGCCGTTGGCGGAGTTTTTTCTCGAAGGTTTGGCACCGGCCATAGGCCAAAAAATGGGGATTTCGACAAAATTGCTCAAAAAGGATTTTAGAGTGCAAATTCAGTGATGCCATATGCGACTTGAAACGAATGGTGACGGAAACAATTCGATATCTCAATTTTCGCGAAAAAAAGTTGCCGTTGGCGGAGTTTTTTCTCGAAGGTTTGGCACCGGCCACAGGCCAAAAAATGGGGATTTCGACAAAATTGCTCAAAAAGGATTTTAGAGGGTAAATTCAGTGATGCCATATGCGACTTGAAACGAATGGTGACGGAAAAAATTCGATATCTCAATTTTCGCGAAAAAAAGTTGCCGTTGGCGGAGTTTTTTCTCGAAGGTTTGGCACCGGCCATAGGCCAAAAAATGGGGATTTCGACAAAATTGCTCAAAAAGGATTTTAGAGGGTAAATTCAGTGATGCCATATGCGACTTGAAACGAATGGTGACGGAAAAAATTCGATATCTCAATTTTCGCGAAAAAAAGTTGCCGTTGGCGGAGTTTTTTCTCGAAGGTTTGGCACCGGCCGTAGGCCAAAAAATGGGGATTTCGACAAAATTGCTCAAAAAGGATTTTAGAGGGTAAATTCAGTGATGCCATATGCGACTTGAAACGAATGGTGACGGAAACAATTCGATATCTCAATTTTCGCGAAAAAAAGTTGCCGTTGGCGGAGTTTTTTCTCGAAGGTTTGGCACCGGCCACAGGCCAAAAAATGGGGATTTCGACAAAATTGCTCAAAAAGGATTTTAGAGGGTAAATTCAGTGATGCCATATGCGACTTGAAACGAATGGTGACGGAAAAAATTCGATATCTCAATTTTCGCGAAAAAAAGTTGCCGTTGGCGGAGTTTTTTCTCGAAGGTTTGGCACCGGCCACAGGCCAAAAAATGGGGATTTCGACAAAATTGCTCAAAAAGGATTTTAGAGGGTAAATTCAGTGATGCCATATGCGACTTGAAACGAATGGTGACGGAAAAAATTCGATATCTCAATTTTCGCGAAAAAAAGTTGCCGTTGGCGGAGTTTTTTCTCGAAGGTTTGGCACCGGCCGTAGGCCAAAAAATGGGGATTTCGACAAAATTGCTCAAAAAGGATTTTAGAGGGTAAATTCAGTGATGCCATATGCGACTTGAAACGAATGGTGACGGAAAAAATTCGATATCTCAATTTTCGCGAAAAAAAGTTGCCGTTGGCGGAGTTTTTTCTCGAAGGTTTGGCACCGGCCGTAGGCCAAAAAATGGGGATTTCGACAAAATTGCTCAAAAAGGATTTTAGAGGGTAAATTCAGTGATGCCATATGCGACTTGAAACGAATGGTGACGGAAAAAATTCGATATCTCAATTTTCGCGAAAAAAAGTTGCCGTTGGCGGAGTTTTTTCTCGAAGGTTTGGCACCGGCCATAGGCCAAAAAATGGGGATTTCGACAAAACTGCTCAAAAAGGATTTTAGAGGGCAAATTCAGTGATGCCATATGCGACTTGAAACGAATGGTGACGGAAAAAATTCGATATCTCAATTTTCGCGAAAAAAAGTTGCCGTTGGCGGAGTTTTTTCTCGAAGGTTTGGCACCGGCCATAGGCCAAAAAATGGGGATTTCGACAAAATTGCTCAAAAAGGATTTTAGAGGTTAAATTCAGTGATGCCATATGCGACTTGAAACGAATGGTGACGGAAAAAATTTGATATCTCAATTTTCGCGAAAAAAAGTTGCCGTTGGCGGAGTTTTTTCTCGAAGGTTTGGCACCGGCCATAGGCCAAAAAATGGGGATTTCGACAAAACTGCTCAAAAAGGATTTTAGAGGGCAAATTCAGTGATGCCATATGCGACTTGAAACGAATGGTGACGGAAAAAATTCGATATCTCAATTTTCGCGAAAAAAAGTTGCCGTTGGCGGAGTTTTTTCTCGAAGGTTTGGCACCGGCCATAGGCCAAAAAATGGGGATTTCGACAAAATTGCTCAAAAAGGATTTTAGAGGGTAAATTCAGTGATGCCATATGCGACTTGAAACGAATGGTGACGGAAAAAATTCGATATCTCAATTTTCGCGAAAAAAAGTTGCCGTTGGCGGAGTTTTTTCTCGAAGGTTTGGCACCGGCCATAGGCCAAAAAATGGGGATTTCGACAAAATTGCTCAAAAAGGATTTTAGAGGGTAAATTCAGTGATGCCATATGCGACTTGAAACGAATGGTGACGGAAAAAATTCGATATCTCAATTTTCGCGAAAAAAAGTTGCCGTTGGCGGAGTTTTTTCTCGAAGGTTTGGCACCGGCCGTAGGCCAAAAAATGGGGATTTCGACAAAATTGCTCAAAAAGGATTTTAGAGGGTAAATTCAGTGATGCCATATGCGACTTGAAACGAATGGTGACGGAAAAAATTCGATATCTCAATTTTCGCGAAAAAAAGTTGCCGTTGGCGGAGTTTTTTCTCGAAGGTTTGGCACCGGCCATAGGCCAAAAAATGGGGATTTCGACAAAATTGCTCAAAAAGGATTTTAGAGGGTAAATTCAGTGATGCCATATGCGACTTGAAACGAATGGTGACGGAAAAAATTTGATATCTCAATTTTCGCGAAAAAAAGTTGCCGTTGGCGAAGTTTTTTCTCGAAGGTTTGGCACCGGCCATAGGCCAAAAAATGGGGATTTCGACAAAACTGCTCAAAAAGGATTTTAGAGGGCAAATTCAGTGATGCCATATGCGACTTGAAACGAATGGTGACGGAAAAAATTCGATATCTCAATTTTCGCGAAAAAAAGTTGCCGTTGGCGGAGTTTTTTCTCGAAGGTTTGGCACCGGCCATAGGCCAAAAAATGGGGATTTCGACAAAATTGCTCAAAAAGGATTTTAGAGGGTAAATTCAGTGATGCCATATGCGACTTGAAACGAATGGTGACGGAAAAAATTCGATATCTCAATTTTCGCGAAAAAAAGTTGCCGTTGGCGGAGTTTTTTCTCGAAGGTTTGGCACCGGCCATAGGCCAAAAAATGGGGATTTCGACAAAATTGCTCAAAAAGGATTTTAGAGGGTAAATTCAGTGATGCCATATGCGACTTGAAACGAATGGTGACGGAAAAAATTCGATATCTCAATTTTCGCGAAAAAAAGTTGCCGTTGGCGGAGTTTTTTCTCGAAGGTTTGGCACCGGCCACAGGCCAAAAAATGGGGATTTCGACAAAATTGCTCAAAAAGGATTTTAGAGGGTAAATTCAGTGATGCCATATGCGACTTGAAACGAATGGTGACGGAAAAAATTCGATATCTCAATTTTCGCGAAAAAAAGTTGCCGTTGGCGGAGTTTTTTCTCGAAGGTTTGGCACCGGCCACAGGCCAAAAAATGGGGATTTCGACAAAATTGCTCAAAAAGGATTTTAGAGGGTAAATTCAGTGATGCCATATGCGACTTGAAACGAATGGTGACGGAAAAAATTCGATATCTCAATTTTCGCGAAAAAAAGTTGCCGTTGGCGGAGTTTTTTCTCGAAGGTTTGGCACCGGCCATAGGCCAAAAAATGGGGATTTCGACAAAATTGCTCAAAAAGGATTTTAGAGGGTAAATTCAGTGATGCCATATGCGACTTGAAACGAATGGTGACGGAAAAAATTCGATATCTCAATTTTCGCGAAAAAAAGTTGCCGTTGGCGGAGTTTTTTCTCGAAGGTTTGGCACCGGCCGTAGGCCAAAAAATGGGGATTTCGACAAAATTGCTCAAAAAGGATTTTAGAGGGTAAATTCAGTGATGCCATATGCGACTTGAAACGAATGGTGACGGAAAAAATTCGATATCTCAATTTTCGCGAAAAAAAGTTGCCGTTGGCGGAGTTTTTTCTCGAAGGTTTGGCACCGGCCATAGGCCAAAAAATGGGGATTTCGACAAAACTGCTCAAAAAGGATTTTAGAGGGCAAATTCAGTGATGCCATATGCGACTTGAAACGAATGGTGACGGAAAAAATTCGATATCTCAATTTTCGCGAAAAAAAGTTGCCGTTGGCGGAGTTTTTTCTCGAAGGTTTGGCACCGGCCATAGGCCAAAAAATGGGGATTTCGACAAAATTGCTCAAAAAGGATTTTAGAGGGTAAATTCAGTGATGCCATATGCGACTTGAAACGAATGGTGACGGAAAAAATTCGATATCTCAATTTTCGCGAAAAAAAGTTGCCGTTGGCGGAGTTTTTTCTCGAAGGTTTGGCACCGGCCATAGGCCAAAAAATGGGGATTTCGACAAAATTGCTCAAAAAGGATTTTAGAGGGTAAATTCAGTGATGCCATATGCGACTTGAAACGAATGGTGACGGAAAAAATTCGATATCTCAATTTTCGCGAAAAAAAGTTGCCGTTGGCGGAGTTTTTTCTCGAAGGTTTGGCACCGGCCATAGGCCAAAAAATGGGGATTTCGACAAAATTGCTCAAAAAGGATTTTAGAGTGCAAATTCAGTGATGCCATATGCGACTTGAAACGAATGGTGACGGAAACAATTCGATATCTCAATTTTCGCGAAAAAAAGTTGCCGTTGGCGGAGTTTTTTCTCGAAGGTTTGGCACCGGCCACAGGCCAAAAAATGGGGATTTCGACAAAATTGCTCAAAAAGGATTTTAGAGGGTAAATTCAGTGATGCCATATGCGACTTGAAACGAATGGTGACGGAAAAAATTCGATATCTCAATTTTCGCGAAAAAAAGTTGCCGTTGGCGGAGTTTTTTCTCGAAGGTTTGGCACCGGCCGTAGGCCAAAAAATGGGGATTTCGACAAAATTGCTCAAAAAGGATTTTAGAGGGTAAATTCAGTGATGCCATATGCGACTTGAAACGAATGGTGACGGAAAAAATTCGATATCTCAATTTTCGCGAAAAAAAGTTGCCGTTGGCGGAGTTTTTTCTCGAAGGTTTGGCACCGGCCATAGGCCAAAAAATGGGGATTTCGACAAAACTGCTCAAAAAGGATTTTAGAGGGCAAATTCAGTGATGCCATATGCGACTTGAAACGAATGGTGACGGAAAAAATTCGATATCTCAATTTTCGCGAAAAAAAGTTGCCGTTGGCGGAGTTTTTTCTCGAAGGTTTGGCACCGGCCATAGGCCAAAAAATGGGGATTTCGACAAAATTGCTCAAAAAGGATTTTAGAGGGTAAATTCAGTGATGCCATATGCGACTTGAAACGAATGGTGACGGAAAAAATTCGATATCTCAATTTTCGCGAAAAAAAGTTGCCGTTGGCGGAGTTTTTTCTCGAAGGTTTGGCACCGGCCATAGGCCAAAAAATGGGGATTTCGACAAAATTGCTCAAAAAGGATTTTAGAGGGTAAATTCAGTGATGCCATATGCGACTTGAAACGAATGGTGACGGAAAAAATTCGATATCTCAATTTTCGCGAAAAAAAGTTGCCGTTGGCGGAGTTTTTTCTCGAAGGTTTGGCACCGGCCATAGGCCAAAAAATGGGGATTTCGACAAAATTGCTCAAAAAGGATTTTAGAGTGCAAATTCAGTGATGCCATATGCGACTTGAAACGAATGGTGACGGAAACAATTCGATATCTCAATTTTCGCGAAAAAAAGTTGCCGTTGGCGGAGTTTTTTCTCGAAGGTTTGGCACCGGCCACAGGCCAAAAAATGGGGATTTCGACAAAATTGCTCAAAAAGGATTTTAGAGGGTAAATTCAGTGATGCCATATGCGACTTGAAACGAATGGTGACGGAAAAAATTCGATATCTCAATTTTCGCGAAAAAAAGTTGCCGTTGGCGGAGTTTTTTCTCGAAGGTTTGGCACCGGCCACAGGCCAAAAAATGGGGATTTCGACAAAATTGCTCAAAAAGGATTTTAGAGGGTAAATTCAGTGATGCCATATGCGACTTGAAACGAATGGTGACGGAAAAAATTCGATATCTCAATTTTCGCGAAAAAAAGTTGCCGTTGGCGGAGTTTTTTCTCGAAGGTTTGGCACCGGCCATAGGCCAAAAAATGGGGATTTCGACAAAATTGCTCAAAAAGGATTTTAGAGGGTAAATTCAGTGATGCCATATGCGACTTGAAACGAATGGTGACGGAAAAAATTCGATATCTCAATTTTCGCGAAAAAAAGTTGCCGTTGGCGGAGTTTTTTCTCGAAGGTTTGGCACCGGCCACAGGCCAAAAAATGGGGATTTCGACAAAATTGCTCAAAAAGGATTTTAGAGGGTAAATTCAGTGATGCCATATGCGACTTGAAACGAATGGTGACGGAAAAAATTCGATATCTCAATTTTCGCGAAAAAAAGTTGCCGTTGGCGGAGTTTTTTCTCGAAGGTTTGGCACCGGCCATAGGCCAAAAAATGGGGATTTCGACAAAATTGCTCAAAAAGGATTTTAGAGGGTAAATTCAGTGATGCCATATGCGACTTGAAACGAATGGTGACGGAAAAAATTCGATATCTCAATTTTCGCGAAAAAAAGTTGCCGTTGGCGGAGTTTTTTCTCGAAGGTTTGGCACCGGCCATAGGCCAAAAAAGCTTTGTTCAAAAGGGAAATTAATGAGGAAGCCATGTGCAAAGTTATACTTTGCAACTTTATTAATTTTGTAATTAAGAAAACTATATATGATTATATTCGGAATTATCATATGTTTCATTTGTATTTTATTTAATCAAAACATGATCATTTTTTAATGCTAGTCACTTCGTATATTACAAATAGCATTCATGAATGAGATATATACCGAATCAACATATGAGTTATGGTGTTTTATTTTGTCGATACAGTGTGCTTTTTAAATATGAAATCGCTGTGCCTATCACATCGAAATCAAAAATTTAAATTTAAAAAGTTTTATTTTGTATAAATTGTAGTATCTACCTTTGACATTAAAAACAAATATTATTTATAATTATTAAGTTGTGTTCAATGACTTTGAAATGTTAGCAAAATGAGTGATTGTTTCTTGTCTGTCGTGGGCCGTAGGGAAGGATGATTCGTGTTTTCTTGTCGTCATATCTCAGGGAAATTTATTTGCGATATTCTTCTATGTTGAATCGGCTATAAAACACCGTTATAAACAACGTTACGTCTAATTTTTTTTACATACAAAGTTTTGTCTTACTTTCTTAACTTTTGCGTAACTTATAGCGAAAATCTACACTTTTTGAAAAATTCAAAATGGTGTAAAATCCGAACGACTTTACCGATCATAACCAAATTTCGTACGTAACAGGGCTGTATGTTATTTTTTGACTGTAGAGCATTTCGGTTCATTTATAGAGATTAGACTTGATTTAGAGCAAAATGTATTTTTTTCGTAAAATTAAAAATTCAATGAAATCCGAACCGCTTTACCGATTTCGTAGAAATTCAATACCATACAACATTGAACGTATCTTCCATTATGAAGAACTATTTAGCCTAATCGTCGAACTTTTACGAAAGTTAGAGCGACCACGCCCTTTTTTCAACAAATTAAAAACTACATAAAATCTTAATGACTGTATATATGTTATCAAAAATCTCGCCATTGGAAGAGGGGCAACTACTCTACTTGCGTGCCAAATTTGAGCCAGATCGCTCGAACGGTTTCTGAGTGAGAGGCGATTGAATTTTCGAGGCCCAGCACACACACACACACACACACATACGGACATTTTTTCTAAACCACTTTTCTCGACATTTTAGGTGACTCTAAGCATACTGGCATGAAAATCTCGAAAAAAATTTTTTTCATGAAAACAAAGCTTCCTCTATGAGGAAGCAAAAGCTACAAAGTAGAACCTTGCAAATTGCTTTCTCATTCTTTTACTCCGATGTTCACAAAGCTTCCTCTATGAAAAAATCCGTTAATCCATTTCGGCTTCCTTATAAAGGAAACTTATTTGTGGAAAGAATAGCAATATCAACATTTTTTAAATCAATCTAATGTTATATTTAAACGCTTTTATCGTTTCTGTTTAAATTTTACGCCGAACATTCCTTGCAACTGTTAGATATGCACAATAAATTTTAGTCCATTATTTATTTTTTTACACAATATTTTTATAAGTTGCAGTTATGAAAAATTAAAAAATTCAAAATCCTTTAAAATTGGATCAACGTTGCAGATTGTGACGAAAGTATGTAGCAATCATCGCTGAATAGTACATTGTTTGTGCATGAAAATTAGTAAAATAACGTCAATTTTTCGAAAAATTCAAATCGTCTTAATA
This sequence comes from Perithous albicinctus, assembly GCA_964016905.1. Taxonomy (NCBI): domain Eukaryota; kingdom Metazoa; phylum Arthropoda; class Insecta; order Hymenoptera; family Ichneumonidae; genus Perithous; species Perithous albicinctus. The sequence continues at coordinate 8,903,503 of OZ024696.1, read as the reverse complement.
TTTGAAGCCGTTTTCCGATTTCGTCCAAATTCAATACCAAAAGTTCGATCGGCCGCGCCCTTTTTTTGAAAAATTCAAAAAGATATAAATTGTAAGTGTTTGTATTTAACATTTTGTTAAAAATTACAATACTCGAAACGGGGCAACCACTTTACTTGTACGCCAAATTTCAGCCGGATCGCCTGAGTTATAGGTGATTGAATTTTTTTTTCACAGTCATTTTTTCTAAATCACTTTTCTCGACGTTTTGGACCATTCTAAGTATCCTGACATGAAAATCTCGGAAACAATTTTTTTTTCATGAAAGCAAAGTGTTCGTGTTTCCTCTATGAGCAAACGAAATCGTTGTAAAGACACGATTGATATTGCAATGTAATTAAAAGTAATCCTGATCAATGTCAGACTCACCAGAAGTATATGTTTGATTCCTAGGTCAGATTTCCAGTCTTTCTTCAATGTATTCACGCAAATTTCACCGTTCTTTGCGACATTAGGATGGAAGATTTTTGTAAGGAAGAAAGCCTTGGGTGGCCCCTGTGGAAAGTCTTTCCCAAGTGCCAGTTTCACTCTGAAGTATCCGTCGGCGTACGGAGTGCCAGCTATAATAAAAAACATCGTTAGAATTCTGTTCCACTGAAAAAAAAGTCTGTAAAATAGAAACTTGCAAGTTGCTTCCACATTATTTTATACATTTGACGAAGCCATGTCTATGAGGAAGTTGTTTGAGCAATTTTGGTTTTCTCATGAAGAGCGCTTTATCAAAGGTATAAAATAACGTGAAAGCAATTTCGAAGGTTCTACCTTGCAGGTTTTTTAAAATAATGTATGCACAACTTTATTGATATGTGCATAAATTAATGAATTAACAATAAACAAAAGCAAGGATTCAAAAGAGAAACTTGCACATTGCTTCCTCATTATTTTTCACTATTTTACAAAATCATCTCTATGAGAAAGGATATCCATCAATTTTGGCTTCAAAAATAATAAGGAAGCAATGGGCAAGATTGCACTTTGCATCTTTGTTTTAAAAAAATCAGAAACTTCAGGGAAATATTATTCGTCAAGCAATAACACATTTTAATATAATCTAATATCTAATAGATTCCATAATTGGTGTGACAAATTTGTTATTTATTGCTCAAGTCATTTAAGATTTACACGTCTTATATTTTTGCAAACATAAAAGATAATAGATGTAAAATTTCTATTTACAATAAAATTCGAAAACCTCTGATGTTAAATTTTTTTCAAATATTCTTGATATTACATATGTGTCAAACGTGTTAAAAAATGAAGAATTCAAGTTCCTGTAAAATCCAAACCCTTTACCGATCTTCACCAATTTTGTATGTAGCACCCGCTTAATATTAGTACATTCCTGTCTAAAAAATTGAGCTGAACTGATTGATGCTGACACGAGTTAGGGAGAAATTTCAATTTTTTGAAAATGTAAAAATCCTGTAAAATCTGAACTTCTTTATAGATTTCGCACAAATTCAAATCCAAAGATCGTAGGACATTACTCTATTCATTATACATTTTTTAACTCTATAGCCAAAAAATTTACGATTCTGAGTCTTCACATCCTTTTTTTAAAAAATTCAAATTTTCATAACATTTTATTCACTCCACCGATTATTACGGAAATTATAAAAAAAAAATATAGGTTTGAATTTTCGAAGATTTTTGATGGCATTAAATTATAATATATATTGCACCAAATAGTTCAGTGAGAGGATGAACTCAGATGTACCTTGATGCACCTTTCACTGTAAAATATTTTTTTTTTAATTCTGAGAGCACACTTTGCACATTGTTTTCTTTACAAAGCTTCCTCTACGAGGAAGCCAAAGTAGATAAACGTACTTCCTCATAGTGGAAGCTTTGTAAAGAAAACAATTTGCGTAGTTCTACTTTGCATTCATGTAAACATTTTTAAAAAATGTAAAATAATGAGGAAGCAAACTGCAAGGTTCTACTTTGTAGGCTTTTTTTTCTTCAACCTCCATCAGCCATTATATGCAGAATTGAAAAAAAAAGTCCATTTCCAAAATGAGAGAAATAAAAAATCTGAAAAAATTCACAGAGAGTACCTTTAAATAGTTCTACTATATGACCAATTATGGGAAGAATCAGAGATGAGAAAAAAAAGTAGCCAAATTGAATACCTCGTATGACAATCAATACACATTTGAGCATGATATCTCAAAGTTGTGCTAACATTCTAACATGGAGATCCAGACACATAAAAATCTTGTTGCAAACCACACTTTTTCTATGCTTTGCACCTTGTTTTGCATAAAAATCTTAACAAAAAAAAAAAGTACATAAGTAAAGCTTCCTCTATGAGGAATTAAAATCCCAATTTTGTATCCATTGTGAAATTCTCACCTGGTCCTTCAATAACTGCCTGAATATCTGTGACGTCTTCTTCATTCAAAACAACTCGTATTCCTTCCGGTGGCTGTGTAGCCAATTCTCCCATTTCCTTTGCCACCTGGCGAATTATTTGTGGCGAAAGATTTTCAACATTTGATATCTATAACAAGAAAATAAGTAAACAAAAAATTCGTCTTTTTAATGCTCTTCAAAATATACGCATTAAAAACGACGTAAAAGAATCTCGCGACTGTCGAATTTTTACTAAATTTAGAAAGGAACCGAAAGGACAATTTTCGGTGGATTAACTTGTGACTTTTCGTTTTTTTTTTCGCCGCGTCGACGATTCTGTGATTTTACGAGTCTCCGAGGTAATGTTTGGAAACCAACGGCTCGCTCGAGGTAAACACGAGCCGTTGGGTGACGAAATGAATTTCTCGTTGATTTGCAATCGGGCGAAAAAGGCTATTGGGAAAAGGGAATTTACTTACCGAGCTCATTTTTGCGAGAATAAGGAGTTAGAATGGTTCACGATCCACGCTCCGGTTAATCCTCGATCAAGAGGGACGTACGTGAGCGATGTAGAAGCCACGATAAAAATCTTTAACGTCACAACATCGGCACGGCATCACCCGCAATAACCAACATTTTGAACGCGCGACCAATCGACGCTCACGAGAACGTAGCCTCGATAGCAAAAGCCCATCGAGAGAGAGAAATATATATATTTTTCACGGCTCGTTTCTCTATCCCCTCTATTTCCCCTTCCGTGGAACGCGTTTCGAGCGTTAAAGGTTGATTCACATGAAACGTCTGTTATTGTTATTAGAATTGTATGAAATGTCTAAAACGTTTGTCGTTTCTGGGCGATAGTTCGTTTGATTATGACAATTGTTGGCTATAATAAAACTGAGTATTTTTCGAGAAATGCTAAATTGAAAACATGCGAGTTATGTAAATTTGTATTTTCCTGAATTTTCCGGAAACCAATATGGCCGCCTCAAATGTAAACACCATCTGTTTTGAAACATATACGAGCGTTTGCACTCACCTACGTACAAAAAGCGTGTACATCAATTCTTGGAGATCGTCCAAATATTCCGAGAGTTCATGAAAACCGATTGCAATTTGAAACATATTTGTAATACAATAACAACGAATTTTGTAAACTACGAAACCGTACTTTTTTACCGACCAGTCGGTAAAAAAATCTACTCCAGCATCGCCTTGAGGTGATGTGACACATGTTCATCGGTATCGAAAACTGTAATCAAATCTACTCAGAGCCGGTTATTATTTCAGACAAAAGGAAATTAGCTTTTACTTCGTCTATCTACGACGGAGTGAAACGTAATTTGCTCTTGTCTAGAATATTAAACATCTCTGAGTAGATTTGATTGCAGTTATCGATACCGATTGCAGTTTCCCAGCTGTTTTCGAACATGTGTCACATCTCCTTAAGGTGATGTGCTACTGCTCGGTCGGTAACAAAAACTGTAAAGCGTTGTTCTCGTTCTCATTTGATCTTTTCAACAAAATATGAGAACAGTTGACTGCGTCTTAGAATTCTGCAGTCAACCGTTCTCATCTTTTACCCGAAAAATCAACCGTAGCCAAGAACAACGCTTCGGGAAGATACAGCTATCTCTCTCGCACTTGCGGTTACTCAGTCGGTATGGCACATCACCTTAAGGCTATGTAAAAATTACTCGGTCGGTAACGAAAACTGTAATACGATTTTTTTCGCCCCGGTTGAACCTTCGAGAAAAACGACCTCCCTCTAACGATTAGGCAGGGCGATATTCTCGTTTTTTTTATTCAAAAGATCAACGATGTCGGAGAAATTCGGGATAGCAAAATTAACTCTATCGCACTCGCACCCGTTGAGATTTCGAATCACCTTAAACGTTCGGCAACAACATCCTGACGTCGTAACTCTGTTTGGGTGAACACGGATATTTTTTCGGCGCGTTTGGATAGAAAATTTCCAGCTTGAATTCTAAAACCGCTATAACTTTGAAAATACTGAATATATTACTTGACTAAAAAAAAAGATTTTCTCGCCCAGCATTTTGAACGCGCGACCAATCGGCGCTCGTGAGAACCTAGCCTCGATACCAAAAGCGCCCCGAGGATCCCATTTTTCTTTTTTAATGGATAATCGTTCGATAGGAATAATCGATTTTCGATTTTTTAGAAAATAATCGATTCTAAAAAATCGATTACTCAAACATCGATATTTTCCATCAGTCCACATCTGTTTCCACTTGAATCTTTCGTCGCCCATTCTAATTCTAAATAATGCCGGATTCGTTTACCAACGGTCGTTTTGAAAACTCGTTGAAAAGTTTTATAACATGAATCCGTCGAGTTTTCGGATATCTATGGCTGTAAATAATGGCGGGAGCTCTCAAGAGTTACGGCGGACGTAGCGATAATTGCGCTATATCATTTTTGGTCAGTATTTGTCTCGGCACGAGATGCAAACACGTTTCTACATTTGCGCGGGTTTATTTTACCTTAAGTTTCACAGATTGTTGCCACTGGTGATTTGTGCGAAAGAATATCGGAGGGATTGCTTGAAACATCGAGAGATAGGAAATGCTTATCGTATGTGCATCAGTGTGAATCTGTCACTGAAGTCGTGAGGCTTAAACCTGATTTATCCGTTGATTTCGTCGTTTTTGCCTTTGATTGGAGCGTCAGCCACTCAATTAACGAGGTAATTACACTTATAATTCATTGGTCAACTCGTGTCTTCTGCTTTTGAATTTTATTTTATTCACATAACCTCGAAAAAAATCAACAACAAAAAGTAGACCTTAATGTTAATTCTAACATTCATGAACTTGTAAATTAGTTGCAATGGTAATATTATCATTATTTTCTATCAATGTTTATAATCCAATTGTTTTAAATCTTTGTGTTTTAAAACTCACAATTTTTCTGGCTAAGCAACTTGTTTTTTGATTTTTACTTTGATCAGCGATACATTTTTTCGATATCTATATTTTTTCTATATTTTTTCTATATATGCTCAACAATTTTTATGTTATTTTTTCAGGTAGAAGAAAACATTAATTTGATAGACGAACAGTATATAATTGCCGGCTGTGCCATTTTGGTTAATTGCACGGGAGTGCCAAAACCACCTTGCCTGACCTTTCAGAAAGCTAGAAAGATTGGTAAAAAGCTGAACCTAGCATTCATGACTATAAATATACTGGTAAGAATAACTTGAGAGTAAGAAAAAAAAAATTGACTTTCCAAGAAGATTTTAACCATGTCAATTATCTGCCTAAATTTAGCAGTTGTTTTTTAATTCAGTTGCAGATTTTATAAATGTTCAGTATGATGAGTAATATGTACAATATTTGGCCTCGAATTTTTTTTTTTTTCCAAGACGCATTTTTTGTATACATACAATTATGAGTGTTTCATATATACATTTTACGAATGGAATTGTGTGATTTTTTAAAAATGGTTTTTATGTACAAAAAATTGTAAAAAAATATTTGCTTTTATGCGGAAATTTTTTTTCATCTGTGAAAAAAAAACAGCTTTAATTTCTGTTTTTTACAGTGTTTCTATATGTTTAATGAAAAAATTTTGAGACTTTTTTGTGGTCACAAATTGAACTTTATCTACATTCCAAAATATTTTTTTTTCTATTTAATTTAATAATTTATATTAAAAAATTTAAATATTTTACTACGTAGATGAGATACAATTAGCAATTGTAAAATCGTTTCTTATATATAAAAGTCTAAACAATAATAAAAATATGTGAGATTAGTTTTTGCATAGACGTGATTTTGTTTAAAGAAAAATTGATTTTTAAAAATTGCAAGATTATTGAGAATAAATTAAAATTTTCAGATGCACTCTTTTTAGAGGCATTGAATTTTAGAGTCGCGAAGTTAATTTTATTATCTTATAATGATTGCGGTTGTTATCTTTTGCACATCATTAATTAATTTGAGTTTTAAATTGCAGGTGCAAAGTTGAAAGTTTCATATTTTAGTCTTCTATGAGGCCACCCCAATTTTTCATGTCAACAAAACGTTCTCAAATTTATTCAGGATGTTGGTCTGGTTGAAGAAAAAAACGTAGGAATTTTTCCAGATTTTTTTATTGCATATCCCAGGTATTAGAAATTTTTGAAAATAATTTTTGTTTATTTTTTAACGCCAATCCTACGGCTCACGCAAAAAAAATGATAAGACGAAGTTTTGGATTTTCAGCGTACTTTCGAATAAATTTTTTTGTAAAATTCTCCGATTTTATTTTATGCTATTTTTCAATTAAATAAAGTCGCCACTTTTTTCATGCCGAAACGGCATTCCCGATTTAGCTGAAATTTTCACATTTTGTTCTTTGCAATATCTAGAATCTTAGAAAAAATTGGCGAGATGGGCGGCGATTTCGCCCCAGAGTCACAGCTCTTCGAACGATGGAACATCGTGGTAATCTAATGTGCAATTGCTCTCTTCGTTCAGGAGGGCCGAAAATGTCTATGGAAAATATTCTAAAGCCCGTATTACATTTTTTTATTATGTAATTCGTGTTTTTTGTACTAGATTATCGCGATGTTTGATCGTTGCAACTTTATTTAATTGAAAAATAGCATAAAATGAAATCGGAGAATTTTACAAAAAAATGTTATTGGAAAGTAAGCTAAGAATACAAAATTTGATGTTTTTATGATTTTTTTTGCGAACCGTAGTATTGACGTTAGAAAATAAACAATGATTATTTTCAGCGATATTCAATAGTTGTAATATGCAATAAAAAAAATCTGAAAAAATTCCAACGTTTTTTCTTCAACTAGACCAATATCCTGAAGGAATGTGAGGACGTTTAGTTGACTTGGAAAATTGGGGTGGCCGACTTGACGTGTTTTGCCCCCTATATTTGCAAGGTATATTTTGGTAGCCAACTTGCTGTATGCAAGAAAATTCAATATTAAAGAGAATAATTTAAGAATGAATGAAATAATCTTTTTGAAAGATTAAAATGATTTCAAATGAATAAAAAAGAAAAGATAATGTTCGATTTGCGACCGTAGAAAAGCGAAAGAAAATGTAATGATCATTTGCATAGTTAATTAAAAACCTAGTAATGCTGTCACAATAAATTTATTTTAATTTAAACCTTATTAAATCTATATAAATACCTGTAAATTTCAGATCAAATAAAAAACACCATTTTTTTCTTTAGATATTTTATATTTAGATAAATATAAAATTCCGTTTAAAAGCGTTCGAAAAATAAAAACACTTAAATAACGGGTAGAGGTAAAATCTTTTCTACACACGATTTATTTTTTGTTTTTACTTCAGACTATAGAGTATAAGAAACGATTTTTTTTTTCGAAATTTATTCACACTCACCATTATTCGTAATAAAAATGTAACATTTAAGATTCAACAATTAGGTCGGCAAGTGTCTTTTTGACCAATTCATATAATTTTATTTCAGGAGCCGCGGAACACCCTCCGATTAGGAAACTGCATACTAGATTTAGCGGAAGCTCGTTTAGGAACGCGAAGCGGTTTGCCAACGCTCCGACGTCCCTCTTCATCTCTCTAAAAGCTCTCGAAAAACCCTCACATAAATTCTGAAAAGAAATGAAGAAATTAACATCAAAATCGCAGGCGTACGCCTCAAGTCAAGAGGATAGCGACAACGATAGCGACGAGACTGAATGTAGTATCGGCAGTAATTCCACCGCTGGAACTCATCGTAGCGATACTCCAACTCGTACAACTCGTCTTCGTCGAAAGGGACGCCGAAAGAACAAACCCTCTAAAAGTAAGCCAACAAACGACAAGCCACTTTACAAATATTGTTGCAGCGTGAAAGAGGATCACGGTCAGCCACTTTTTGGCGTTCAGTTTAATCACAACCTTAAGGAAGGTGAGCCAATGATCTTCGCTTCTGTAGGAAGCAATCGTGTAAGCATTTGGGAATGTCCGGAAGGGAGTAATCTCAAATTACGCCAATGTTACGCTGATCCCGACACAGAGGAAAATTTTTACACTTGCGCATGGACTTACGATGATTTGGGAAAGCCACTTCTCGCTGTCGCTGGTTCACGCGGTGTCGTTAGAGTCATAAGTCCCGTAACCGCAACCTGCATAAAACATTACATTGGACACGGTCATGCGATAAACGAACTGAAAGTGCATCCAAATGATCCAAATATCTTATTATCCGCTTCGAAAGATCACGCTCTTCGACTTTGGAATATAAAATCCGACGTTTGCATCGCAATTTTTGGCGGTGTCGAGGGACACCGCGACGAAGTTCTAAGCGCTGATTTTGACATGACTGGATCGAGAATAATATCCTGCGGAATGGATCACGCGCTAAAACTTTGGTCTCTCGATAAACCCGACATGCAGGAAGCTATGAAACAATCGTACTTCTGTAATCCAGCGAGAAATAGCCGTCCATTTGATTCGGTTTTGCAACATTTTCCGGATTTCACGACACGCGACGTACATCGAAATTACGTCGATTGCGTCAAGTGGTTCGGTGACTTTATACTCAGCAAATCGTGCGAGAATTGTATAGTTTGCTGGAAACCTGGAAGACTCGAGGACACACAATTGAGAAACGGTGAAACGAGCGCCACGGTTTTGCATCGTTTTGAATTTAAGGAATGTGATATATGGTTTATCAGATTTTCCATGGATTTTTGGCAGAGAACAATAGCTCTTGGTAATCAAGTTGGAAGAACTTACGTTTGGGATTTGGAAATTGATGAACCTGGACAAGCAAGATGCTTTTCATTGCAGCATCCGCGATGCACTGCGCCGATTAGACAAACGAGCTTAAGTCGCGATGGTTCTGTTTTACTTTGCGTTTGCGATGACGCAACAGTCTGGAGATGGAATCGGGAACAATGATTTGATTTACTTTGGAAATTTTTTTTTTCCATTATTTATTAACGGGGAACGAAAAAAAAAAAAAAAAAACAACGATAGTGGCGAAAAAGTCGCCAATTGCTTAACGTGGATAGAAAAAACAACAACGTTTTAAATGTATAGATTCAACAGTTTCTAAGAGCTAGTTAGGTTTTATACACTTATTAATATTAGTACTTTCTCTTTTTTTTTTTTTTTTTTTTTTTTCTAAGGCATTTTTGACGCTATCGGTATCGATATTGTGTAACAACTAAGCGAGCTTGCCTCGAGTGGTCCTCGTGACCAGAGGCTCTTTTAAAAATGGAAATGTGATGAATAAAGGCGTATCGAAGCTTGGCGTTACGAACTTTCACGAGTATTTTCTTGGTGGTTTTTTATACTCGCTAGAGCTGCTCCTAGCGCCGCGTCTCCCGATTGTCCCAACTCCAGTGGAAGCTTATACCAATGTGAAACTTCCTTTTGAAGCACTGGATTACGCACCAAACCCGATCCGTTTCCTACGATTCTTTCTATACCTTGTTTCTTCAATATTTCTTGTGGCATCATGCTGCAAACGCGATGATGAAATTTGAGTTATTTAAAATTCTTGAAGATCATTTCGCCAATAATCGATCCAAATTTAGGGCGTAATTTTTAATTTGTTTGAAAATCAATGTTGGAGAATAATAAGAGATAACTGTTTGTCAAATATACTCGTAGGCATTTTTTGCGAATTAAGAATTACTTACTTTTTTCACATTCGTTATACAGAAAAAATGGGTGATAGATTTTTTTTTAACAAATACAGGTCGTTGCAAAAATATTTTTTTAAATCTTATGCACAGAAAAAATTTTGACTTCCAAAAAAAACTAATTTTCGCCTTGAAAGATGGTTTACTTCTCAAAAACTGGTTTTTAATCTTTTTTCTACTGCAATACGCTTCTGTTTAAATAAAATGTAACATTATTCTCGAAAAAATTGTGCCTTTCACGACTTAACATGAAATAATATTCACATTTAAAAAATGAAAATAAAAAACACTTATGATACAAAATGAATAAAGATAAAGTTGATGTTTAGCTTGTAACTATAGAAACGACAAAGAAAATGCTATTCACATTCAATTCATAATTTCACTGTTTATTGAAATATAAAAAAAGTTTCTTTTTTAGCTTTTACCATTTTAAAAACAACTTCAGTTTTTTCAAGCAAAAAAACTTCTCTGTTATTCACTTCTTCTTTTTCAAAAACTTCAGTTTTTTCAAGCATAAACTGAAATTTTTGAGAAAATTTGAACTTTTTAACAAAAAAAAACTGTAACAAACCGTAACAAACTGTATAACAAACCAATTGAAAGTCTGCATTCGTGAAAGAATATAGGACAATCATGATTGAATGAATATCGAAAAAGTAAAAAATAGGCGCCAGATTTAGGTCGGTAATTGACAATCTAACTCTCTTAGATTCTTCATTAGAAATCAATATGCTATCGTTAAAAATAGGTAAAACTCACTTGTGCAAGTTTCTGATAATTCCCGAGCAAAGCGATCGAAACAATTGTCCCAATTGTAAAGTATCGAGAGTTATGCCAGTTACGCTTGCCGTTGCCTCCGGAGCGTAGCGTTCGCCAAGTAGCAGAGGCTCTATGTCGATTCCGCTTACAGCGGAATCTTCTTGGCCAAGAGCTATCAGCTTTTCCCATACTTTGGCTGCAAAATAATGATTAATTCATTAGAAATAAAAAAATAACTATCGATTAAACCAGGACTTAAGTGTTGTATTTTTCTGCACAGTAAAAAAATGTATGTGTAAAATCGGAGTACCAGGTTTTGAATTAACAAAACCCGTTATGTTAATTTGACAACATTTACAGAAAAATATGTAATTTGTCGAATTTGAAACGAATAAGTATACATTCTTCAAATTTGAAGAAAAAGTCAAGTTAACTGAAGTAATTCTGTTACATAAATTAAAAAAAAAAAATTTATGGACAATGGCAGAATTATATAATTGATAGTGACATAATATTTCTGTTAAAACTATACAATCGAGCTGAAATTTGGCACATATATGGGACAAGTGCACAACTTTGTTTGTGAAAAGATTTTTTTTTAATTCAAACTTTTTAAAAAGTTTTATTGAAATTTGCATTTTTTGAAAAATGTCTGTTCGCGCTTCAGTTGCCCCACATTTTTAGCTGTTGAGCTAAATAATTTTTTACAAATACAGGTATGTCAAAGGACGATTGGTATTGTATTTGGGATAAATCGGCAAATAAGTTCGATTTTACTGGGATTTAACATTTTTCGAACCATCTTCATTTTGCTCTAACACACGTCAAATTTCAGGAAATGAACTAAACATATTTACAGACGAAAAATAATACTCTGCATTGCTATATACCAAATTTCATGATTATAGTTAAAGGGGGTTTGGATTTTATGATATTTTGAATTTATTTAAAAATAATATTTTCCTCTAACTCAGGTCAACTGAAAGTAGATCAATTGAAACGTGAAAAGAGAGCAAAATATGATATATAAACAGCATTTATTTCTTAATTAATTTAAAATAAGGATGCAAATTAGAGCTTTGCACATTGCTTCGTCATGAATTTTGAATGTTTACAAAGCTGCCTTAACGAGGAAGCCAAAAGTAGATAAAGTTACTTCCTCATTGAGCTAGCTTTGTAAACATTCAAAGAACATGAGGAAGCAAAGTTCTACTTTACATCCTTTTTAGTTTAATTTTTATTGTGTGCTTACATTGAGGAACCGAGAAGCCAAGTTCCATGGTCCACTGTTGCAGAGTCTTGACAAAAGTCGCCAAGTTGTTTCCTCCGTTCAGTGAAGCCGCAGTCGCAAGATATTTGCCTTCAAAGTACGGATAGTACTCAATTTTTTCCGTGGATTTTGCGCCAGGTTTAAATGTCGGATGAACGTAAGCGAGCTGAGCAGATGTGGAGATATTTAAAGCAGCTTCGTCGGGACCTTTCAGCAAAGCGTAGACCGAACATTGTAGATCACCTAGGGCGACTCCTGAAATCGTTTTTTCCAAACTTTATATTCAATACAATTTTATGTTTCGTAAAAAAAAAATGTCAATTCTCTAGAAAAAAAAAGTAATTCGTTTTTGCTTCCTCATAGAGGAAGTTTTGTTTTCGTGAAATTTTTATTTTTCGAGATTTTCGTGTCAGGACACTCAGAATGGTGCAAAACATTCTTGAAATTTGGCACGCAAGTAGACTAATATACAATAACGTTTGGGATTGTAGTTGACGCGAATCGGTTGAAAATTTGTAATTTTACAGCATTTTGAAAACTTTGAAAAAATCGTTTTTACGCTATAACTTTCTCAAATTAAGAGATATCGGGCTGAAATTTAGTACGCAAATGGACTACCATCACAATATTATGTGTACCAAATTTGACGAGAATCGATAAAGTGATTATAATTTTATTGCAAGCTCAAATTTTTTTATAATGTCTGCAAATACTTCAACTTCTGTAAATTCTGAGATATCCGGCTGCAACTTTCGACATGATTTCACGAATATTGATTATCAATGATGAATTTAGTCAAATGTCGACATGTCGGTAAATTCCGATTTTCGTGAACAAAAATGAAAAAAAAAGGCGTCACGAAATTGTTCTTTTCGAAATTTTCCACACATTTATCTTAAATTTTGTACACATACGGACTACCGCCTAAAAAGATTTGAGTACAAATTTGACGTAGATCTGTCAAGCGGTTCAAATTTCGTGGCATTTTGAATTTTTTGAAAAATCTTGTTCGCGCGCTCACTTGAGCAAATAACGAGATACAGAGCTCGAATTTTATATATTAATATATGGACTACCATTAAACGATGGTTCAGTAAAAAGTCAATGCAAATCGCTCAAGCGGTAAAAATTTTACGACACATTGAATTTTTAGAAAACTGTCTTTCAAGAATGAACAAGTCTGCAAATTAGAACCTTGCAAAAAGCTTCCTCACTATTTTTTGCTGTTTACAAAGCTTCATCTATGAGAAAGCCAAAATCGATGAACATACTTCTTCATAGAGATAGCTTTGTAGAAGAGCAAAAAATAATGAGGGAGCAATTTGTAAGATTCTACTTTACAGGCTTGTTTTAATATTCTACATTCCAAACTTTATATTCAACAAAATTTGATAAATTCACATTTTTTTAAATATTGAGATTTCCAATCTCTGAAAAAGTAATTGGTCTTCATATCCAATTCATATGTTTCAAACGTTACATCCAATAAAATGTTATAATTTTCCTTTTGTTTTTTAAATTTCAATGTTTGGAAATAAAAGTACAGTTTAAAAGTAAAAAGTCTTCAATATCCGATTGGTAGGTGCAACATTTGAAACATTACCGACTCTAACACCCGCCGGAATTCCGAACCAAGTGTTCACCAATCTTCCAGCTTTTTCGCCGGGTTTCAGTATAATTTCAGGCAAAAGATGAACGGGGAATCCTCCTTTTTCCAAAGTCTCAGTTTCCCACTGTGCCTCCTCAGTGAGAAAGTAGCCCCAGCTCGCTGCATTCTGCGTGCTTATCATCACTTTGTCGCTGCCGCAAAGTAGATTCACTACGAGATCCTGAACGGTGCCGCATCTCTCGTATTTTCCAAGCTTCTCTGGTCTGTAATATTTTGATTTAAAAAAAATTATGTATTCTTTTTCCTTCGTTTTCTTTACTGGAAAAAATGTCATTAATTAAAAAACAGTTCGCTTTGTCGACGGCCAAAAACAAGTTTCGTCAGCTACCTATATTTAAGGTAAATATGGATTTCTAAGAGAATTTCGAACATTTCTCAATGACATAAAAATCTGAAAAAAAATAAGGCATATGGAAGGTACTGCACAGATTGATTTTGCATAATAATAATATCAAAATGTTATTTTAAAAATGAATTGTTCAACAAATTAGCCGGCAATGCAACTTTTTTAAAATATGAAAATGATTGATTAATTTTTCTGAATACGTATGATTTTTTTCAGAATTTTGTCTAATTTTTTTTAATTGCGGATTTCACCGTTCGTTTTGTCTAAAAAAAACGTGATTTAAAAAAACTAGACAAAGTTCTGTAAGAAATTCATACGTATTCAGAAAAATTAATTAATCATTTTGATTTTTAAAAAAGTTGCTTTGCTGGCTAATTTGTTGAACAATTAATTTTTAAAATAACATTTTGATATTATTACTATGTGAGATCAACTATTGCACCACCTTCAATATGCCTAATTTGTTTTCAGATTTTTGTGTCATTTAGAAGTGTACGAAATTCTCTTAGAATCCCACGTTTAGCCGGACTATACCGAGATGACACCCTTAAGCTTTACCTTATGAAATTGAAACAATAAAATATTGTTTTTCTAATTTTTGGTTATTGCTTTCATTTTTAAGAATTAGATGTAGTGTGTTACAATGAAGAAATTTAACAGAAATTAATGATATTTTTCTTCGGTGTTCGAGTACAAAATTCTGAGGGATTTTAATACGAACTTGTTTCTAGCGAACCAGAACAACGTGGCGCAACCATATCCAGTGTGGACAGGAAGATGACTCTTGGATTCCGGCAGAGTGTTTAAAAATGATACGTCGCAACGTCCATCCTGCCATGTGTAAAGATTCGAGACGTTTTCCTTCTCAATTTCCAGCCTGAATGCACTATCGTTGCCGGACGACTGAGATTGCTTCTTCCAAAGTGTCACACCGTGCATTTGTCCACATACTCCGATACTCTCAACCTGGAATAATTATAGATTGGTCCATATTTCTTAAATAAATACATTAACATTAGGATAGTCTATTTATTTATCAGTAAAAACAGACTCAGAACTTTTTACATTTCAAGGAAATTATTCAGGAGGGTTCCAAGAGCAATTAAGGTGGCGAAAAAAATGAAAATTTGAAATTGCAGATTTCACTGCTCATCCTGTCTTAAAAAACGCGATTTTTTTAAATTAGACTAAATTCTACAAAAATTCATACGTATTCAGAAAAATAGATCAATCATTTTTATTTTTTTCTTAAAGTTGAGTGCTTTGATTGATTTTTTCATTAATCTGTTAAAAATGTTTTGCAAAATCAATCTTTGCGCCACCACCTTCAATATGCCTAATTTTTTCTTCAGAATTTTATGTTATTCAGAAGTGTTCGAAATTCTCTTAGAAACCCACGTTTAACCGGACTGTACCGAGACGACTACCTTAAGGGTACGATTTGCCTTCTTATCTGATCAGATAACATTTCTAATTTCGTTAAAATAAAGATACTTGGAGGATACGAAACGAATAAAAAAAAAAAAATTTTAGAGGACCGCCCTAATAAGTAGTAAAAAATATTTTTTAGAATACACTTTTGTAAATTCTTTTTTATTCAAGTAAATCCAAGATTATTAAATATTTTTGACTGGAAATTAATTTGCAATCTCTGTTTATATCACTCTGAAAATTCAGAAGTGTTGAATTTACAGGATTTTAAATATTTTTGACTCGAAATTAGTGTGCAATCTCTGTTTATATTACTCTGAATTAATGATAAATTTAGCAAATCGAACCCGCAATTTTTTTTTTTAATTTTGGTTACAGCCATATCATTATTATTTTTTTCACATAAAACAGCATCAGGAAAAAGAAACAAATTATCTACGAAAAAATTGTTTTATTTATAGCTACAAAAGTCAATAAATCCTCCCCCTTAATTAATATAAATTAATGTTGTTAAGACTGAACAAATCCTGAGGTGTTCTTTTTGTTCTGCCAAATAACGGAAACAAAAAATTACATTTTTTAGAGAATCAACGCCATCTACCACTTTAAAATAATTAAAACCCCCAAAATACTTCTTTTTTTTTAATCTGAGCTTTAATCTGAGATTTAAAACTCCCAGCTTATTCTTTCTTTAAAATTAAAATTAAGACACTCAGGAGGTACTAAACGATAAAAAGTCTTAGCGATTCACATCCCATGAATATTTTTCAATATTAAAAACAAATAGAAAAAAAAACATTTTTTTTCGTCACTAATTTAATACCGCTACCAAAATCAATGAACCCCTTAAATAATCTTGGAGCCCTCCTAAATATTTAGTTAAGAAAAACACAGTTTTTTTCGTCGATAACAATGAGCTTCAAAAGTCAATGAACCCTGCCTTCTTAAATAAACTTGGGAACGACCTAAATATTTTTTTAACTCTGCCAAAATTGTATTTTGAAAATAGAAAAATTAAGTTTTGTATGGGACCACCACTACCCCCCTTAATAATCGTGGAAAAATCTATATCTTCTTCAATCATCTAAAAATTTATAATACCTCTAAATATATATATTTTTTGTGTGGTAAAATTTCCAGCTTATCGCACTTTAATAGAGCCTCAAAATTAAATAAACCCTCCCCCTTAAATAACATTGGACCCCTCCTAAATGTTTTTTTAAGACTGCAAAAATAGGGGTTCAAAGAACAAAAAATTAAGTTTTTATAGGGGATCAAAGTCGTACTATCGTAATAAACATGGAAAACCCCTTTTTTTAAATCTGATAAAATTTCCAGCTTATCCTTTTTTAAAAATGAAAACACTCAGGAGGTGCGAAACTATAAAAAGATTTTTTATCGAACCACCCTCCATGAATAATTTTCAATATTAAAAAAAAAAAAAAAATTGACAACATACAGGAAAAAAATGCAATTTTTTCGTCGGCAATTTAATAGACCCTCAAAATTAAATAAACCCTTTCCCCCTGAATGTTTTTGGAACCCTCCTAAACATTTTTCAAGACTACAAAATTGGAATTTAAAAAAAAAAAGTTTTTATAGGGTATCAAAGTCGTACTATCTCAATAAACCTGGAAAACCCCTGAATATATATTTTTTTAAATCTAATAAAATTTCCAGCTTATCCTTTTTTAAAAATGAAAACACTCAGGAGGTGCTAAACTATAAAAAGATTTTTTATCGAACCACCCTCCATGAATAATTTTCAATACTAAAAAAAAATAAAAATTGACAACATACAGGAAAAAAATGCAATTTTTTTCGTCGGTAATTTAATAGACCCTCAAAATTAAATAAACCCTTTCCCCCTGAATGTTTTTGGAACCCTCCTAAACATTTTTCAAGACTACAAAATTGGGGTTTCCAAGAAAAAAAAAGTTTTTATAGGGGATCAAAGTCGTACAATCTCAATAAACATGGAAAACCCCTGAATATATATTTTTTTAAATCTAATAAAATGTCCATCTTATCCTTTTTTCAAATAAAAACACTCAGAAGGTGCAAAACTATAAAAAAATTTGTAGCAAATCACCCTAAATGAATAATCATCATTTAAAAAAAAAATCTGACAATTTTAATACTTATATTTCGCCAAAGTTTTCTTTAACGATACCTGCCGCAAGAGATCCTTGGGGAGTCTGGAGACGCAGCTATGAACTGCGGATAAAATTTTCGGTACATCCTGCTTGTTGCCCTCGATGCCCAAATCACTTGGTACATTAGCTTGAGTGTCCTTGTTTTGTTTAGCAATTATTTGCTTATTGTCTTTCGACAGAATTATCACTTTTACCGAAGTCGTACCGAGATCAATACCCAACACAAGTTTTCGTTGATGAGATGACATTGCAACTAAATTTTGTTTCTTATTTTTTGCCTAGATTTCTGCAATCACTCGATGCGTTTCTGGACGATGCGTTGAAACGACTGCAGCTACGGGGGAGAAGAGGAACAATCAACGTTCGTTAAACCGATAATGATCCTATTACTTGATCAATCTCGGGTAGCTCAGCAAGAGGCAAACTATGCTGTACTATATTAGAAGACGCTGGACCAACGAGAATTATTTCCAAAGGGAGAGAAGTGTACTAAAGAATCTTTCAGCCAATTTTTGTTACCGACTTCCTCATAATGATTAAAAGCTTCTATTATTGGAAATAAGTGAAAGCGAGCTTGCCACACACTGCGAGAAATACCGCAGTCACCAGGTATTCTTCCTAAACAGTCTATTCTGGGATTAGGTGGATCACGTGAATGGATTTAGGATACCCGAGACGTTCCATTATACCGCGTGCAAAGCTCTGGCAAAGGGTTAAGCGTGTACTCATCTCAGTTACGTAAAGTGCATGTACTGAAAATTCAATACTTTCGGGAAATTCGTGAAAAGCGGATTTTTCTTAATTCAGGAATGATTTAATTTAGATTATTATTGAGGCAATGGAAATGTCGAAATTGGTGATGGAGGCTGATGATAATTTTTGCTTTTTCATTGAGGGCACTTTGTTTTCATGATTTTTTTTTTTAGACGTTTATGTCGGAACATTCATTTCAGTCTGAAACGACGAGAAAAGTGGTTTACGAAAAATTTCCGTATGTATGTGGAGCAAAATACGTCAAGTCGGCCACGCCAATTTTTAATTTCAACAAAACGACCTCACTTTTTTTGAGAATGTTGGTCTAGTTGAAGAAAAAACGTAGAATTTTTTTCAAATTTTCTTATTGCATATTTTAGTCACTGAAAATCGCAGAAAGTAATCATTGTTTATTTTTTAACGCCAATACTACGGCTGGCAAAAAGAATCATAAGAACATCAAATTTTGGATTTTCAGCGTACTTTTCAACAACGCTTTTTTTGTAAAATTCTCCGATTTTATTTTATGCTATTTTTCAATTAAACAAAGTTGCCACTTTTTTGCCCCTCCGAAACGGCATTTCCGCTTTAGTCGAAATGTTCCCATTTTGTTCGTTGAAATGCCTAGAATCTTAGAAAAAATTGGCGAGATGGGCGGCAATTTCGATCCGGAGTTGCAGCTCTTCGAACGATCAAACGTCGCGGTAATCTAATACAAAAACAAGAATTACATAAAATAAAAAAATGTAATGCGGGCTTTAGAATATTCTCCATAGACATTCTCAGCCCTCCTGAACGCTGAAAGCAATTGCACATTAGATTACTACGATGTTACCATCGTTCGAAGAGCTGTAACTCTGCATCGAAATTGCCGCCCATCTCGCCAATTTTTTCTAAGATTCTAGGCATTTCAACGAACAAACTGGGAAAATTTCAACTAAATCGGAAATGCCGTTTCGGAGGGAAAAAAGTGGCAACTTTATTTAATTGAAAATCAGCATAAAAAAAATCGGAGAATTTTACTAAAAATGTTGTTGCAAAGTACGCTGAAAATACAAAATTTGATGTTGTTTTAATTTTTTTGTGTGAGCCGCAGTATTGGCGTTAAAAAATAATCAATGATTATTTTCAGAAATTTTTAATAACTTGAATATGCAACAAAAAATCTGAAAAAGTTTTTACGTTTTTTCTTCAACCAGACCAACATCCTCAATAAATTTGAGGACGTTTTGTCGACATGAAAAATTGGGGTGGCCGATTTAACGTGATGTGCCTAATGTGCGCGTGAGCGTGCGTGTGCGTGTGCGTGTGCGTGTGCGTGTGCGTGTGCGTGTGCGTGTGCGTGTGCGTGTGCGTGCGGGTTAACAGTTCGAACGATCGGGTTGAAATTTGGCAAGCAAGTAGAGTAGTTACTCCTCTTTGAATGTTGCGTTTTTTGACAATATATATATATAGCCATTAAGTTTTTATGTAGTTTTTAATTTTCTGAAAAAAGGGGCGTGGTTGCTCTAAATTTCCTACAAATTCGCCGATCTAACTAAATAGTTTTTTATAACTGAAGATACGCTCCAATGTTGTTTGGTATTGAATTTGTACGAAATCGGTACGGCTGTACGGGTTTTACTTGATTTTGAATTTTTCAAAAAATGTACATTTTCACTCTATTTCTCCGTAAAAGTTGGAGTATTAAGATCAATAATTATTCATAAATGCAGTTCGATGTTGTTCGGTATTGAATTTTGACGAAATCGGTAAAGCGGTTCGGATTTTACGTCGTTTTGAATTTTTCAAAAAATTTACATTTTCGCTCTTTTTCCGCAAAACTAAAACAAGCGAGCAAAAACTTTGTACCCAATCGGTACATTCGAAGTCGTATCTGAACTACTTTTATTTCTTAATTACTCAAATTTCTACAAAGCCAAGATTTTAAAATGCATGCAAAAGGCTTCGAATTTAAATGGTTAATTATAATGAAGAGGAATACAAGAATGAATCTCAAGTAATTGTGTTTGATTGCAGAAAATAATAGTTACTCAGCACAATTATAAATCCTTGAAAAACAAAAAAAAAAAAATAATAATTCGAAATAATTGTAATTAATTTTTAAAAAATTACTATTATCCAAGTAATTGCAATGAAAACATTCAATCAATTACACAGATCATTTGTGCTGTCCAACTCAGTCGAAAAGTGGCACAAAAATAAATAAAATGCATACCAGAATATGTTAAAATACATGTATTCTCGGTTTAGTTTCAATCTCAAAACTGCGGAAATTCCGAGGCATAAGTTACGATAGCATTATGTAAGATAATATTTTATCGTAATAAAATGTTCTATACAAAAAAAGTGTGTATGTACACTGTGATAGTAATTCCACAAGAGCACTTAATAATATATATATATCCGAATAATCTTCTTACACAATATTAGCACTACGGAAATAAAAAACGAAATTTTAATAGGTAGTTCGCAGAATCGTCGCAATTTGTTTTTTTTTTAATGTATGAATTTTTAATATTAAGATAATGAAATATTAGAATTATTAAAGTCTTCGTACTTTTTACATTCAGTTGCCTGATTTGCCACTAGATGGCCAATGTTTTTTTCTCTCGTGTGTGAAATTCACAGCTGAAAGATCTCCGATGTATGTTTTCAGTGTGTTAGCCGTCCGTGGCCGTCATAACACAGAAAGAACAAAGAAGAAATATAACACTGCGAAGAAATTGCGCGATAAAATAATCTGCGAAGTATTTCTAAGAAAGCTGTGATTGTGATGTGCGAGGACGACTTACAGGCACGTTGTCACGTAGAATCAGCGTGTGTGAGAGCCTCTGGAAATGTGCACTTTTTCCCCTGTTGAGCTAACTGTCGAGTTATACCAGTTGTACATACTCTCGTCAAGGCCAAATATTAACCGCGAATTTAACTGGAAACAAGGGAACAGCGATTTCGTAAACATCGCCGAAAGCCACAACAATGGAGGAAGGTTGTTGGAATCGTTTTAAAATCCTCGGAACCGGCGCTTTCGGGCGCGTTGAGCTCTGGCGAAATAATTACAATGGAAGTATGATCGGCAAGTATTATCAAATGTTGCAAAGCAGAAAAAGACACAGATTGCGACAATTTTTTGGCGCTTTTTTTTCGCCGATTTCTTTTGTCTGGAGCCATTTTCTGGAGACACAATGTATTTCGCAATTTTTGTTTGCTCCATCACATTTGATCAATCTTTGTTACATGTTGCCAGTTATAGAGTTTTATTAAATATCGGACCAGCGTTTTCAGCTTAAAAACGCTATGGTTTTTAATTGGGTCATTCGTTGATATTCAAATGCTTTGACTCAAAAGAACAGCTCATCAAGCTTAAGAAGAGCGGACTGTTTAAAAATATTTCAAGAGTCAGTATTAAGATAAAATTAAATGGAATGAAAAATGGCTTCTTTTTAAAGAACCAATAATAAACTACTCTTATGTATCCCGAGAGCGGCCTCTTGACAACCATTTTTAAATTGCTACTCAAATTTTCTGATGGAAAAACACTGAGGGCAAAAAATGTATCAGGTTCATTATTTTTTATTTTTTTATTACTCCTTCTCTGAGATCGAAATTTAAGAAAATGTACAAAATTTTGAATCAGAATTTAAAATATATAAGTGTCGAAAGGACATTTGGTGTTTACATTGTTTATGAGCAGTTTTTGTACAATCCTAAGATGATGCATATTTTTTAAGTTAAATTCCATGTACATTGAAATACTGCAAATTTACCATGCAAATCCTATGTTACACATTGCCAGTTTTAGACTCATTACATAGAATTTTCTGATGGAAAAATATTGCGGACAAAAAATTTTTCAGATTCATTATCTTTAATTTATTCATTACTTCTTCTCCAAGGTTGAAATTTAAGAACATTTACAAAATTTTGAATCAGAATTTAAAATATATAAGTATCGGAAGCACATTTGGGGTTTATATTGTTTATGAGCAGTTTTTGTACAATCCTAAGATGATGTATATTTTTTATTTTAAATTCCATGTACATTGAAATACTGTAAATTTACCATATAAATCCTATGTTACACATTGCCAATTATAGATTTACTAAATATCAGACTAGTTAAAAAAGCACAACCGTTTTTAATTGGGTCACACATTGATATACAAGTACTTTGACTCAAAAGAAAAGCTCAAGCTAAAGAGGAGCGGACTGTTTAAAAATATTTCAAGAGTCACGGCAGCAACTTGACACCGAGTATTAAGATAAAATTAAATGGAATGAAAAATGGCTTCTCTTTAAACAAGTAATGCTACTACTCTTATTTATCACGAGTGCGGCCCCTTGACAATTATTTACCAATTGCAACTTGAGTTTTCTAATGGAAAAACATTGTGAATGAAAAATGTATTGGATTAGTAATTTTTTATTTTTTTATTACTCTTCTGAGGCGTTCTCCACCAATTCCGCCACTTTTTTCTCAACTCTCTTGGATCTGTTTGATAATTGGTCATATATTAGTACTCGTTACCAGTATTCTAAGTGATTTTTTTTGGATTTTTGAATTCAATCATTTTGGAAATGATTTTTTTTTTTTCACGTCCGTTTATCGAGGAAGATTAAAGTCTGGTAAAAAAATGTAGAAACAAAAAAGTTATATTTTTTTATAGACTGATTTATGAAAAATATGTTTCGTATTTTTTTGGTACAAAAAAATCCATTTTCACAAAAAAAAAATTGAAACTATATCTTTTTCTTTCAATGCGATACCTTTTCTTTGGCTATAGATTTTACAGCGTATTTGGCAGGATATTCAGAGTGTATAAAAAAATTGGCATTGTGGAACTCGAAAATCTTGATGGCTACAAAAATGTTGATATTTTTTCCATGAAAAAATAAATTCATTTTATTTCATGACAATAGTAACAACCATGCATATAGTATATCTTGTTTTCATGCAGATATGTAAAAAAATAATTAACCCACAAGTCCAATTATTAGGGTAGTTACTTCAGTTGTATATATATTATTGTATATTATTAGCACTGAAAAATCTTTACTTTCATGCTTCATAGAGGGATCCCAGACATAACATCTCAGGAAAAACATTCCTTAAAAAATATGTATATAAAAAGAGTGTGATAAGAATTTTGTGTGAGAAATTTTGTTATTAGAAAACCATAGAAATGTATGAATTCTTTTATGAGTTATGAATAGAAGAGTTTAGAAAGAGTTTAAGTGCTTTTTTATTTTTTCACTTTTACCTTTTATGCAAATAATAATAATAATAATAATAAATGATGCAAAGTAGAATCTTGCAAATTCCTTCCTCATTAAAATTCATGTTTTACAAAGCCACCTCTATGTGGAAGTTTATTTATTAATTTTGGCTTCCTCATACAGGAAGCTTTGTGAAAAATGAAAATTAATGAGGGCAAAAAAAAAAGATCTGCAAAGTTCTACTTTGCATCATAATTAATTTTAATCAGCATTTTTTTCATTTCGTTACATCTATATTTTTGGTAGTAGCTTGTGCAACAACATAAAAACGTAAGCGTGCTCACGTGCTTTTTTTGTTTAACTTAAAAATTCGATAAAATTTGGGTGTCAGTATATTTTTTGTTCGAAATTACAGTAACTGAAGAGGAGTTTAAACACCACTTGTGTGCAAAAGTTCAACTCGATACAAGGTGCCATTCTCGAATTATGTGCAATTAAATATTAGTACTTACGGGCATTAGAAATGAAATATGTATCATCAAAAAAAAAAAAAAAAACGACGTTACATACGACTAGGAAACCTCGTTAGAAACACATTTGCATCACATTTTGATCAGGTACAAAGTTTTGCCTTACTTGCTTAAGTTTTGAGAAAACTAGAACGAAGACGTTAATTTTTTTAAAAATTCAAAATCCCATAAAAACCGAAACTTATTACCGATTTCGCTCAAATTTAATACTAAAATTCAGATCACTTTGTTCAATCTTAATCCGAAGTTTCAGCCCGCTAGCTAAAAATTTGTTCGAGCTAGAGCGTTTACGGATATTTAAAAAAAATGTAATAATCTCATAAAAATGAAATGCGTGAACCGATTTTTATCAAATCTGTACCAAGTGAAGATTGGCCAGAATTCTAGGCCTTTTATCACACAGACACTGACATACATACATTCGTACATCCAGACAATTTTTCTGAACCACTTTACTCGACGTTTCAAACTATTTTGAGTGTTCTGACACGAAAATCTTAAAAGAAAACAAACAAACACAAAAAAAAAACAAATTTCATGAAAACAAAGCTTCCTCTATGAGGAAGCAATAATTTAATTTGTTAAATTATCACTTGAGAATTAAAACAGAGATTGTAAAACAATTAATACAGAATATAGTGTATTAATAGTTTTATGTTTTATTTTATAAAAAAAATGCAGCAACCTCTAAAAATAACGTATGAAATCTTAAGAAATTCAGGAAATCATTTTTGGTAGTGAACAATTAGATGGATTGACTTTTTAAATTGAACAGAAAGAGTTGCTGCACAATTCTAATATGCATTATTAATTTACACGATGTGTAAGAAAGCTGCTTAACTAAGGTCAGTCTCTTTATCTTCAGTCACCTTTTTTCTGAGTTTGCAAATTTTATTTGCAGCGATTAAGAAATGCAGGGAAGACGTTTCAAAGTTAACAGAAAAGCAGAGAGCAAGATGGATTTCAGAAGTGAAAACTATGAATTCTCTAAGACATCCAAACATCGTAGCAACCAGGAGAGTTCCCAGTCAACTTCAGAATATGGACGGCGGATATCCGTTTCTATGCATGGAATACTGCAGTCTTGGTGATCTCAGATCGGTAATTACATTTGTTCTTTATATTTTTTCACTCAAAGGAAGCCAATAATATTTCGCATAGAATCTTTATATCAAGCTGATTTAAAATTCTAGCTACTAAATCAGAGTGAAAATTGTTGTGGAATAGAAGAGTCAGAGGCTTTAACAATAATGCGACATATTTCCTCTGCTGTGGAATATCTGCATTCCAGATCGCTGGTGCACAGGGATTTAAAACCGGAAAATATTGTTCTTCAAGGCATCAAAGAGCAGGCAATTTCTTAAAATATCATTGTCCAATTATTCTACCGATGCAATAGTCTTGATAAAATTCGATATTTTCAGACAGTATACAAGCTCACGGATCTTGGCTACGTTCGTGAGCTCGGTCAAGAAAGTCTGGATGCTTCTGTAGTCGGGACTCTTAATTATCTCGCTCCAGAATTGCTTACGAAGCCTACGTACAATTGTACCGTTGATTACTGGAGCCTTGGGATTCTTTTTTACGAAGTTATAACCGGAAATAGACCCCTTCTTCCTAATATGCCGATCACAGCGACCTGGTAAAATTAAATCTCATAATTTACATGGAAAAAAAGAACTTTTCAAAGTGCTGCCTTATTATTTTATAGCTTAGATCACGCCACCTTTATGAGAAAGTATCTTGATCAATTTTATAAAAATTCTATAAAATAATTATGAAACAATTGTTAAAATTCTAATTTGCAAGCTTGTTTATATATTGTATACATCAACTATGCTTAAAATAACTTGAAAAATGTTAAAAATAACGCTTACAAAGTCCATAATTTTTAAACACAAAAAGACTTTTTCATTGATACTTAATTTGAGAGCATTTTATTGCAAAATTGACATTCTTGTAAAGTTAGAACTGCTTGATCGATTCTCGCAAAATTCCATACCAATCATTGTTTAACATTAGTTTATTTATATTTTAAAAAATGTTAGTCCGATAACTCATACCTTCCCCAAGCTTCTGCGCGAACGAAATTTTTCTAATGATTCTGAACATCAAAAAATGTTGACGCAAATGATTTGCGTTAAATTTGTACCTAAATCCTACTAATCCACATGTGAACCAAATTTGAGTTAAATTTACGAAACATTTCTAAATTTTTTTGTTTTACTCCATTGGTATATATAATTTTAGCTAGATATGTTGATATTTTTTTTTTAAAGTTATGGCGTGAAAAGACTTTCAATAATTTCAAAATGGCATAAAACTTGAACCCCTCAAACGAATCGAGCGAAATTCATTCCAGTAAAGTTGTGATTCAAATTTGAACCTGATATCAAAAAAATTACAAAGGGTATACGTGCAAACTAGAAAGTTAGCACACTTGCGCCAGTGGATCACTAATCCGCCCTTTCGAATGGTGGATCTGTGATTTTTACTAAATGTATTTTGATCTCATCGTCGAATTACAATAGTTTGTTTATGGAGAAGGGTTGTTGGGCTTGCCTTGCAAAAAAAAACGAGGACAAAATATGGACCACCCTAACGTATATGTTACCCCAAATATTTACGCATAAAAATAAAAATCCCCGAAATGTGGTTTATTCGTAATTGGCGTGAATTTATCAAAAACAGGATGAGGCATGTGGAAAATAAGAAATACCAGGATATACGCGCTCGCGGTGGTTCTGGCAGTACTGTCGCATTCAGCAACGACATCGAAACTCCGACGACGATATCGGAGTAAGCAACACGTCGACTGCAATTTTACCGTTGAATTCATCGATTTCTAACGTCCTCGTTCTACGATCGTATTCGCAGTTGCATGAGGGATCATCTTACGGATTGGTTCAGAGTGGCATTGCAATGGGATCCAAAGAGAAGGGGCATAAAAGAGGGAGAACAGGAACTCGTTATTTTCAGCCTGTTGAAGAGGATACTACAGGCGAGGGTACATTTCAAGCATTAAAAATCAAACGCTACAAGTCAACGCAAAAGATATCGTGTGTTTGATTGATTTTTTTTGTTTGATGTACAGATCGTTAAGGTTTTTGTCGTGCCGCTCTATAGGATCGATTCTTACGCCGTTTATCCCAATATTAGTGTGCAAGCTATGCAGAACTTGATCTACGAGAAAACAAAAATTGAAATTACTCATCAAACGCTCACGGATCATCAGGGATGCCCCATCAATCAGATGGACGTACCACTGTTTAGTTGTATAGAGGTACACTTTTTATGAGGTATTCTGGTCAACACGGTAAACCTTTGACTTTGAATCTTTCCGATTTGTTCCGATATTTTTTATATTCTTATATCTGCTGAAAGAATTTTTTTTTTTTGGTAAATTTAAATAAAATATAAGAATTTTGTAATGTCAACACTTTTGCCAGAGTTCAAATATCTGAAAATATTGCATAATCAGGTGTGAGATTTAAAAAAATCAAGCTTATACGACAAATGGGCACACACTTTTTTGTGATTTCAGTCGGATTTAAATAAAAGAAAAAAATTATAAAAGCGTTTACTCAAGCAATCTTCGTGTTAAACCTTGTGTATAAAAAAATTAACATTCAAAGTTTTTACAAATCAACCGAGGATGGTTGGAAGCTTTCGAAGGGAGTCTCTACTGCTTTTAATCGAAAATCAGGTGTTTTTTTTATCGGTAATGAAGAACGTAACGAAAATTCCATGCGAGTAATTATTCATACCGGTGTTTTGATCATAGAAAAATTCCTTGATCTGTATTTTAAAAATTCTGGGAATTCCACTTTTTACAAAAGACATTACAACATTTTTTAAAACTCCTGACTAAAAAAAAGGATTTTAATTAATTAAATTGATCGACTGAATAAATTAAATAATTTCTCAATTTTTGTGTGTCAATTTGTTTATTAATTATAATAGATTTTTTTCGGTCGGGAGTTTTTTAAATTTTGTAAAAATTTATTTATTTCATTATTTATTAAGTAACTAACGAATTGAGGTGAAAGATAATTTTTTCTGTCAAGCTGGTTTTTATTTTATTTTACAAAGGTAACGACTTATTGCATTGTAATATGGCCTAAAATCAGCGGATATATTACCGAACTCTATGTGTCAAATTTGATTACACTATTTCTTTCGAAACTTCTCCTACAGTTTGTTATACTCGGATTTGCAGATACTTCTACACAATCAGAATACTGTAACGAACATTTCAATTTAAAGGGTTTTTCGATACGCTTTTTAATTACTGACACCAAGAAATCAAACATCTGATTTTTGGTCAACAATCGGTAGAGCAGCGTTTTTACTGCTTGTACCGATACTCCAACGATTAGGCAAAAACGTCTGTTTTGTGTTAATACATAAAATGTTTTAGCTTGATTGTTCGAATTACAACATTTATGAAAAAAAAATTTGAAACCGTCTGAAACCAAATCAAAAGCGTACCTGATCTCTTTCTGCATAGGATTGAAATTTTTTTGGATTTAAAACAAATGTATAACAAAATCAGATTGTACATCTGAATAGATACAATAGGACCAAAAAAATTGGAACACAGCGGAAGGGGTCTGAGTCAAAGATTTACTGAGTTGGCCAGGAATACCTCACATGCTTTTTGAAGTAATTAAATAAATTCGATTTTCGGATGGAGAATCATTTTATAAGCGCGACAAAACTATGTTTTTAGATTCCTCAACTCGTGCTTTTTCAAAGAGACAAGATACTCGTGGAAAACCTTCCAATACCAAATGATTCTCCGCCTGTTCGGCAAATGATTGCTAATCCACAAGACACTGTTGATTATGAGACTGCAAGGAGATATTACGCCGCAGCATTATTCTTCATTAAGCAGGAATACGATCTATTTAAATTCTACGTTATTGCTCTGAGTATTAAAATGTCAGTGTCGAAAAGACTTCGTTATTACCATCCAATCAAGTGTAAATCGACTAATCTATTATAAAAAAATGATCTAGCAGAGACCTGAGCAATATGAGTCTGGAATATTTGCGAAAATGTGTGCAAGTTTTGATGTTAAGCGCTGATTCTTTGATGGATGAATTGAACTACGACATACAATTGCCAGAACACGATTCGATGTGCGTTCAACTGAAAGAAGCCTTCGATACTATCGTAGGAAAAACGCGAAAGCTTTTGGAATGCGCGCAAGAAGTTAGTTGTAAGCTTGACGTCTTATCCGAAAATGTTGAACAATTGAAGGTCTTCTTCAACTCCGACCGGTTGGACCAGTGGACGCAGCTGTAAGTGAAAATGAATAAAAGAACAAAGCAATTGAGGTAAATATCATAATAAGAACAACAATATGATTTTGAATTATTATTTTATTAGGCACGAGAAGGCCACGTGCATTTATGAAAACAGCTTGAAAAGAAACCCTGGACAGCGGGAGTCGACTGTTAGCATGGTTCGATTACTCTATTCAGCTTTTAAACTACACGAGAAACAGCTGAGAACGCCAAAAATTGAAGCATTCTTAAGGTAATTTTTAAATTTCAAGACGTCAGAAAGAGAGTTATTATTTGATCGTTAATCAAATAATAAATATGATTGCTGTTTTTGTTTTTTATCACAATCTTATATTTTTCGTTAACTATGCCAAATATTTATTTATTTATTTACTGTGTACTTAGAGATCTTGTTAATGTTAAGCGGAGCTCACCTTTTTCTATCTTCTCTGATCACTCTTTTTCTCTATTTTATTGTCGATATAACTATACCTTTCTTAACCTTTTAATTGTATTTAAATTGTAAAACACATTTAGCAGCAGGTCAAAATTGTCAAAGTTTAAGTTCTTGCGGGTACTTCTCGCAGAGCGCATAATAAATAACGCTATCTGTCTATTTAAAACTATGCAACTTTAAGGAGGCTTCAGCGGTACGGTCATTTCATTTGAGCACCAAGATTTCGAAAACTGTGCAAATTTTCAAAAGAAAGCTGGTATTAAAGCAGGGGAAAACAAACTTTTGGATTTCAAGTTCCTCTTTAAAGTTTAAAAATCGTATGTCAATGAATTTACAGAAAATTAACTTAGTTCACGCCACCAAGAACCCATGAGACATTTTTGCGCTGTTTTATAGATGTCGAATTCGTAATTCTTATTAGATCTTGAGATGAGTAAGAGCTCATTTTGTTTGTTGAAAGACGCACCATGAATTCACCGATAAACATTTTTTAATAATATTCATTGTTAAAAAAATACAGCTATTTAATTGTTTTAAAAAATCTGAAGTTGCGACAATGAAACGAAGTAAAACATAATTTAACGAACAAAATGAGCTGTCATTTATCTAGATCGAATTAATATTATAAACTTGATGGCGTCTAAAAAATCCTATAACAATGTGTTCATTGTTATACTTTTTTTAACCTTTGAGCATCAGGAATCCATAAATTCGGCTTCACATAATTTAATCCAGTTTCCTTATAAAAATGTACAGAATCTTCGAGATTTTGGTACTCAAATGACTTAATTTTATCGATGAAGTCTTCTTAAAGACTCCATTTCTAAAACACTATTCCGTTAAAATTGTTTAAAAGAGTATCATAATATTCAACGTACTTTTTTTCTACAAATAAGGAGAGTTAAAGAACTTTTACTTTCAAGAAGAAATGTCTGAATTTTTCATTTGCAAATAGAAGATCCAAATTTGCCATTTAACTTCGGTTTCTAACAGTCGGTAACCGACTTTTCAAAATATGTCAGCATAAAAAGGGACAGATCTACCTTAAATTATACGTAAGCACCGCAGAGACTCAAATCAATTATTTTCCTCTTGCAGTGACGTGACCTACGCGGACACCAATATTTTGCAGCTCCAAGAGTCATTGAATTCGTTCGAAGCTCTCGTTGAATTATATCGGCAAAATTTGACCGATATATTGACGAGACGCGCGGCTGAAACTCCAACTACGTGTCAAACATTGACAGTACCTACGACAGAAAATGACATTGCGATTTTCGACAATATACTAGTTTCCAAATTGTAAATACACGACGTCAAAATTAACTTATGTTTTCATCGGTGCATTAATTTGTCAATTAAATTAATTTATGTTTTTCAGGATTGACCAAGTACTCAATAGTTTTGAAAATCCGCTCATGGATCTGGATGATCTGGAGCTTAACAATTTTAACGGTGACGAGGATTCTTAAAGAGGATTTTTACAATGCTTCTACAAATCTTTGTATGGTGACCAAAACAAATATATTTTACATCTATGTGTTTTACTTATTCGAAATTTCACTAATTACGCGGCACGTAGTGTCGAACGCCCCACTTGATGTTTCCCAATTTGTCCGTTTTCACGAATGTGTAGACCGGTCCTTTATCCTGATTTTTCGTTTTCTGTTTAGACACTAAGAGACAAGGAAAAATTAACATACAGGACGTAAAATTCATTGCGATCAAAACTTACCGCGTGCCTGAGACAGAGTGATAAGTGAATGGAGAAGAAAGAACGCCATTAGCAATCGGAGAATCTGAAAAGCGGTAACTTAATTAAACACATGAATCTTTTTAAAATAATTTTTCTTGTCTTTTAAATCATCATATTATAGTTTTTCGAAAATTCAATATTCGAATCATTTTTACGATTCTGGCCAAATGCAATATCAAAGAATCTTGAAGGTGTCTGCAAGTATAAAGAAATATTTAAGGGAAGGGAGTCAGGTCAAACTGTGTTCTCTAAAACAATATGTATTATAGACCTATTTAAGAAGTATTTTTTGCCAGGTGAAAAAAAATATGCGGGTAATGCGAGACACCAACAACAATTTATTTTTGTCTTTACAGCTTTACCCAGATTTGAAAAAGGACCGGTAGAACCAATATTCTCAAATAATTCTCATAGTAATAATAATAATAATAATAATTCTCAATTGCTTGAGAATTATGTTTCCAGAACGTGTGTAGCAATTTGGGATAGAGATAAAATTGAAGCTAGGCCATAGATGTGAATGCTTATTCAACAAATAATGCTTATAAATGAATAATAATTTAACCAATACTTATAGCAAAAAAATTGAAAAGTTACTCTCATGTCGTAAGTGTTTATCTCCAGCTTAAGTGATATTTATTTGGGAATATTTTATCTACTCCATCTATTTCAAAGGTGTGCAAAGTGTAAACAAAATTATTGCAGGCGACCCGTATTACTCACCTGGCAAAACGTTCTTTAATAGATCACTAGTTCAGATTTTTTAAAAATAGCACAAGTAGTCAAATATCTGAGATATTACCGTTTGAATATTTTAAACTTAAGTTAGTCCTTGCGGTATAGTCCAGTCAATCTAGTACTACGATTTAAAACAAATTTGTATACGCTTTAAAGGAAAAATTA
Source organism: Perithous albicinctus (assembly GCA_964016905.1). Classification (NCBI taxonomy): domain Eukaryota; kingdom Metazoa; phylum Arthropoda; class Insecta; order Hymenoptera; family Ichneumonidae; genus Perithous; species Perithous albicinctus. The sequence continues at coordinate 8,870,917 of OZ024696.1, read as the reverse complement.
GTATAAACTCAGCTAGATCTGTTTGTGGAGGTCTCATTTGGTGTACAAAAAATGTATAACAAAAATGTACAAAAAAATAACTTTGTTTCCGTTTATAAATCCACGGGCATATTTTCAAGCAGTTTTTGTGAAGACAAATTCGTAATTTTCGTTTGATTTTGACGCGAGAAAGCTCATTTCGTTCTTTTAAACATGTTTCTCGAAATCACCGAGTAATTTGCTTCCTTTTGCTTCTCAATGAGAATAAAAGTTTAATTAACGGTTGTAGCTTTGTTTTCATATTCATAAACAAATGACAGTAATTTATAAACGATGAATATCATCATAAATATTTTCCCGTAAATTCATAGATTATCCAGAAACAAAATTAAATCTTACTCGGTGTGATCGAGCATAAATTACAATTTCGGCTGCACAAAAACAGCATTAAAAACATGCCTGTGGTTTTATTGACGTAAATTCGTTTAATTTCTGTAAATTTATTGTTATGTAATTTTTTCTACATTAAGTAAGAACTGTTTAACCCAGATTTTCGTTAGTTCACATTAGCTTCGCCTTTAAAGCGTGTATTATAGTACATTACGATACTAGTGCGATGAAACTTTTTCCAAAAGTCTGAGTTTGTAAGAAAACATTTTTCGCACGAGTATCGTACAAAATGTTACTTCACAAGGTGCAAAAGACGGGTTTTACGAACGCGAAGCGTGCGCAAAACTACACTTTACGCACCGAGGGAAATAACGAATATTTAAAATCTTAATATCCGATTGACTTGATTGTACCGCAAGGACTATTTATAAAGGAGGTTTCAGCGGTATAGCTAGGTCATTCGAGTACCAATATTTCGAAAATGGTTTCTACTCATTTTGAGAAGGAAACTGGTATTAAATCAGATGGGGCTGAATTTATGGATATCTGCTTACATTTTTTAAAAGCCTGCAAAGTAGAACTTTGCAAATTGCTTCCTCATTACGTTAAATTAAAAAAAAATGTTTGCATGTATGCAAAGTAGAACCTTGCACATTGCTTCCTCATTATTTTTCGCTTTTTACAAAGCTTCCTCTAGTAGGAGGCCAAAATTGAATAACATACTTCCTTAAAGATGTAGCTTTGTAAAAAGCGAAAAATAATGAGGAAGCAATGTGCAAGGTTCTACTTTGCATACTTTTTTTTGCGACACCAATGTTTCTCTTTTTTTTTTAAATAAAATCGAAATTTATCAACATAGCGACCGTTCCTTAAAATAAATTCATCTCCGATACTCAATAATTGTGAAATCACATGGTAAATTGCAGCCGGTCATCCCAGAATTTAGAAAAGTAGAAGTGTTTACGGACATAAAAAAAAATTAAAATTGCAATATAATTTGAACCACTCTATCGATTCTCGCCAAACTTGGCACTAATCATGGTTCACTGTAAGTTCGTTTGTGTTCACAATTTCAGCCTGATTTATCGTAATTTACAAAAGTTATAGCGTGAAAACGATTTTTTCAAAACATTCAAAATGCTGTAAAATTTGAATTTTTCAACCGAGTCGCGTGAACTGCAATCCCAAAAATTGTTGTATGGTAGCCTACTTGCGTACCATATTTGAGGAAAATATATGAAAAATCGCGGCAGTTATCGAGCTAACAAAGCAATTTGCACATACACACACACACACACACACATACAGACATTTCGTACAAATCACTTTTCTCGACATTTTGGACCATTCTGAGTATGCTGACATGAAAATCTCGAAAAAGAAAAAATGTTCACGAAAACAAAGCTTCCTCTAGGAGGAAGCAAAAAATATAATAATCAATTAAAAGAAAAAAAAAACTCGGTGTAAGCCAAGTATCCATGAGACATATTTGTACATATTTTATTAGAAGTTTAATTTGTAATTATTATAAAATTACGACGCGTGAGAGCTCAAATTGTTTTTTAAAAGATGCATCATGAATTCGTCGACAAACATTTTTAATAGCATTCTTCAAAAATTGCAGCAGTATTTTTATTTTACACTAAAAAGGAAACAAAGGAAACTATTCGGTAAATTTGTAAAACATGATTTAAGGAACTCAAATTATAAATTGGACTTCTTAAAACAGTAAAAATATATCTCATAGGTTCTCGGCTTAAACTGAGGTATCTTTGTTGCAAATAGATTATTATACATTTTTTAAAGCTTAAGTAAGAATCCATAAATTCGATTTCACCTGCTTTAACGGCAGTTTTTGAAAAATTTGTATTATTTGTATTCGAATGATCGAATGATCTGACTACCACTGAAACCTACTTAACTCGATAGTTGACGATTTACGAAAGTTCAAGCTTACACGACATTTTTTTCGATAAACTCAAAGTCCTATAACATCTGACATTGTGTATGAAATATTGGGAAAATAGCGTCAAAATGAAGGAAATGTGATGCCCTTACATCTTTGCCAAAGCTAAGCAAAATCTCCTGCGGCAATCTCTTTTGAAGGCAAGTAAACGCATTTTATTTAAATGCGATTTTCTCAATAACATTTTTAACCTTGCACAATAAACTTGAAATTTAATTTTCTACCGTCACAAAGCTTTTTCTATGAGGATCGAAAAATGAGAAAATAAGTAAAATTTTCCTCGGACAATAAATAAGCAGTCTTTGTCTGTTATACTTACGATAGGCGAAATATTCATTGCTGAAACTGAGCGTACCGCAGTGTTGTAGAGTATCAAACAAACTGTCGCTCCTTCGCATTGTAGAAATTCATTTCACCGAAGATATCACATTTAAAAAAAGTTACCGAGTCACGCTTTCTCAAATCTGTAAAAACCACATCGACAAAGGTCTGATGAAAGTGTAATAAATAGGTCAGTACAGATCCCGCATTTTAAACGTATAGACAATTCCATTTTATTACAAAGTTGTGCACACGTACTCCCTAAAGTCAATATTCGAGCAACAATGTTAAAATAAATATCATATTTATTCCTTCTTCATTTTGTTTGTTATTAACTATTATTTCATTTTTTGTTTGTTTGTTTAAATTCACTCTCACGTTCGAGGAATCGTTGCACACTTGCACACATCGTGTATTTATTTAGTCACCCCGATTTTATTTTAAATTATTATTTTTTTTTCAATCTTTCGCGCACAATAATCTCACCCGTTACGCGCTCTCTCGTTCCACGTTTTATCAAATAGAGTTCCCCTGGCACTGGCCTAGCTCGATTTTACGTACAAAAAGTGACTGAGTAGACAGGCAGGGGATACAGCGGAATAAAAAGAGAAAATAATTAGATTTTTCGTCGCTGTTTCGCAATTTTAAACAAGAGTTTTGAACGAGGGAAAAGACGCTCTCTCTCTCTCTCTCTCTCTCCTTCCCTCTGTTTTCTTTTCTTATCGTCTGTTTTTATATTATTCATTGTCGCTGATATCTTCGTCAGTCGTATATTCGGAATGTAAATCGACGGCGTCAATGTCCTCAGCCGTTTCCTCGTCGGAGATGTCCCACTGTGGATGTTCGGTGGGGACTTCCAACGCTTCCTTCACATCCAACTGAGGAAAAAAAATTGGTCAGTCGCACGAAATGATCAAAAGAAAAAAATGCATCAAAATTTCAGGGTAAGTTATGAAAGCGGCTTTAATGATTTTTAACTCGAATTTTTTTGCAGAGTGAAGAATTTTTTTCTTAACAGAAAAAATCCGTATATCATATATTCCAGAAAAAAACGTGTTTTACTTTATTTTATCCATGAACAACAAGTAGAAAAATCATTCGAGTGGTCTTAACGATTTTCTGATTGTGTGAAAAAAAATTCCTCGGTCGGAATATAAAAATTTGTGGGAGATTTATTTTTAATAAATGGAAAATATGAGACAAATCTTTATTGGAAATAATAAATTTCCACCTACAATATTTTATATCACCGGGAAGGATCAAAATAGCATTAAAAAATAATTGAGAGTATGAGTTATTTAATACGACTTAAAAAAAATGGATAATAATGCAAAAAATAAAACACGTTTTTGTGACTACAATGAGTGTATTTAGAGTGAAATATTGCGCGTACCTTGATGTCATGAGCCTGATCGAAGCCGAAGTACGAATCGCTTCGCAAACAGACGGTGAATGTGTAAACACCCGGCCAACTGGGTGCGGTGAAACGGAGTTGCAGTTCCTCCGTGTGAACCAGTGAAGTAACGTGCACTGGACTCGTGAGCAAAGTTCGCGACTTCCTGTCGCAGATATATACCCACCAATATTCCTGCTTAACGTCGGGAAACAGAGGACAGTGGACAACGTGCGAAATGTTTCCTCGTCCCTCGAGCACCCTATCCCTCTTTGATATTCTCTGTTGGAACCTAATGACAACGGGCAACAGAATTTTAGACTTTTAATCATTTTCATCCATTTCCATTTTTACATAATTAGTAGTTTTCGTTACAAGGACGAAAAAACTTTTTCTGACGAGTGTGAGTTTGCAGCACGAGCCAAAGTCGAGTATTGCAATCACACGACTGAAGAAAACGTTTTTCGCACGAGTATCGAGAATAAAACTTTATTTCACAAGCTATGTAAATGAGGTGTGACGGACACGAAGCATTCGTAAAACCGCGTTTTACATCCGTAGTGAAATTATAGTACATTTCAACACTAGGAAGAAAAAGCTTTTTTTAGCATGTGTGGGTTTGTAGTACGAGCCGAAACAAAGTTTTTCTCTGGAGTATTGAAACTTTTCAGTACGACATTGTGAAAGTCCGATTCTCGCAACTGGCAGCTTGCGAAAAGTAGACTTTTCAGGACGGGCGACTGGAAAAAGGTCCAATTTAATGCTAATTGGCCAGACTCCGACTCTAAACGTTTTCGATGTAGTTCATTATTATTTTTTACTACATTTACTTAATTCTTTGGACAATATTTTTTAGATGCGTATACCTATCTTCCCGAATATAAAACGTATCGTAAAGATGAATATTATATGAAAGTTTGAACGGTACTTTGATCTAAGTATATTTTTTTCAATTCTTGAACTCTTTTGAAGCACTTGTTTTTAGTGACAAATGTAAAAATGTACTTTTCCGAAAGCGATCATTTTTATAAGAAAAAGGTTTGTAATTCCCCTCGCGAATATGAATATTTACAACATAGAGAGGTTTGGTTATGAAATGTTTGTTTAAATCTTCAGCGTTATTAATTTATTTAAAGAGCGCCCTGATCTAAAAAAAAGTTATAATATTAGAATATTCCATGCCAATTCGCCAGGTCTTGAACTCTCTTTGATGTAGTTCATAATTTTTTTCTCCGTTATTCACCTGAATGAGTAAATTATGCTTCATTTTTTAAAGATTTTTTACAATACTTTTTGTTGCCTTACAAGTTCAAAAATAAAAAGAAATTTAAAATCTCACCCAAATATTATATGTTTTTGGATAAAATTGAAAAATTCACAGATTACTTAAAAATCGTGTAAATTTTTTTGAAATATCGAAAAATTTAGCATTCTTCGTTGAATCAGGTAAATACCTTAAAAAAATGACATTATCGAAGGGTATTAATAGCTGGTAAATTGACATCGAACACCCCATATTTGTAAAAAAAAAAATGAATTTTTCGTTCATCCCACTAAGAAAATGGCTTTACATCTATAAAAGATAAATCCACTTTATTAATTTTCTCCCGTTGGCAACAGTAAATAAAAACAATAAAGAAAAAAGTGGTGACTCACTTTTCCCATTCGGAATCGTCGTCCTCGAATGTTGCCTCCTTCTTTTCATTGGAACTCTCCTCCTCCTCGCTCCTCTCACTCTCGGCGTCGCTGTCATCGCCGAATACTTTTTCTTTGGTAGATTCCTGATCCGTCTTCTCCTTGTCCTCTTTCTTTTTCGCCTTTGGCGTTTCTTCCTGCTGCTGTTGACCTCCTGGTTTCGGTGTACTAGCTGCAGCTGCAGCTGCAGCAGCAGCAGCAGCCGCAGCTTTCGCTGGTACTACTTTTTTATTTGTCTTCTTCTTATTTGACTTTTTTGGAGCCTTTTTCTGCTTGAGCCACGCTGGTTTCTTATCCCCGATATTCTGATCTTCGACGGTTTCGCCGTTTGCCACGTTTCCCTCAACCTCGCCGTTTTGCTTCTCCTCGTCGATCGCCGTTTGCTCCTTTATCGTATCGTCACCGAACAAGTGTTTCATATCCTTTCGCGTTAAAATTACTGTCACCGTGACTATCGCGTTCGCTGTATAAACCGTTGGGTTTTCGTCGTCGATCACTGAGAACAAAAAGGCAATGTTTTTCCCGTAAATTTCCTTTCAAATGCAGTTTTAAGTATTCCAAGATCCCCAAATGAAAATGAAAAAACATTTTAAAAAAATGTTTAGAATGCAAAAATAAAAGTTAAATAAAATAAAAGAAAGGTAATGGGGCGTTAGAAAAAAGAAAAAAGGCTTCAGTTAAGATATTCTGTCAGTCTTAACTACGTGCAATGCAGAGAGGTATTTTTATAATCATTATTATTAGATTGATTTAATTTTTTTAGCGCTTAATTGAATTAAACCCGTCGAAGATATAAATTCGCCATTGTACCAATTTTTTTGTAGCTTGGAATTTTGGAGCAAAATCAAAACGGTCCCTCTCAACAATTTTTTTTTAACTTTGTTTCTCTTAAATATGCATTAAATTTATTCTGCGCAAATATTTTTCAGTGGAAATTACATTCAAAGACTTACATTTTACGTTATATATATTTTCTTTACACAATGGACCGATTTTTATGTACAGCGAATCGAAAAAAAAACACAAAAATAAAAATTCGGTATCTAATCCTGGCTGAAATATAGGATTAAAAAATCTGAAATAATTTGTACTTATTCTAGGTACTTAAAATCACTCACATGAAATTTTTTTTTCGACAATTCGAAACAGGGGTGAAAAAAAAAAATTTGTTTTTTTTTTTTTGGAAAATCGATTGAAAATGGTCAATATTTTACTTTGAACCTTAATAAACCTTTTGCAATTTTTTTTAGTTTGCCGAAATTTAGTCTAGGTTTTAAGTTTTTCGCAAAGTTTCTTTTTTCGACTCACCTTCCGACTGAACTTTGAAGTCAACGTACGGCATTCTCCCCAATACCTTCATAACGTCTTCGTATTGTTCGTCCGAAAGATTCCTCAATATCTGCCTTCTGTCCTCGCCCTTGAGCTGAGCGAACTGCTGGAGGCTCTTGACTTTACGCTTCTTAGCCGAGAAATATTTGAGATGTTCCTCCTCGATGTGAGGCAACTGGAGCAACGGATTCTTGAATTCCCAGAAGCCTTGGACAATCATCGAGCTCAGCCTCATGCAGTGCTCGATCGTTTGAATCCTCAGCAGTCTCGATACTATCGAGAACGATGGAAATTTCATTTTCAAAATTACCGTTTTTTTCTCAATCTAGTCCATTTTTTAAAAGAGACAATCCGTGTTTTTCCCAATTACCTCGCCTCGCATAAGCCAACAGGATCAAATGATTGACGCAGGCAATCATTTCTTGTATGAGATACGGACACTTTTTCACAATGTACTGTCTGTCCTTCTCGAGAGTTTCCGGATTGAGAGGAATTCGCGACAGATGGGCGTGAATAATTGCTCTTGCTTTAATAGAGTACATGTTGCATAAAAGGGGCTCCTTGTTTTTCTCTCCCAAGTTGCTGATTTTCTTGATGAGCTAAAAAAAAAGCTATTGATTAATATTATCGACAATAAATAGTAAATTAAAAGAAAAAAACGTACCGAAGGAACTTCTTCGTTGTCTGATTGTCTTTCGATAATTTCGGCGTTGCATCGCTTTGAAAATTCGCAGGATGCGCCGAGTATCATGATAACACGTTTGAGCGTAGTCGTAGAAGTTTTACTAAACACACCGTAGTACATTTGCGTAGTTGCCAGTAAGACCTGAAAAAAATTAGAACCATACACTGCAAGGCTGCATGATTAGGGTGGCGCTAAATAATTCGATCATTTTATTTTTCGCTCTTTCACGGAACTACTTTTCATATAGTTCTCAAATAATGATACTGAAATATTCACTTTAAAAATGTCTGAAGCCTCAAAGCCATTTTTCGATTTCCGTCGTTTTTTATAATAACTTATTTAGTGTGCAATTATTTCATTATTCGTGAGAGACACATCGACAAATACTAAACGAGACGTTATATGCTGAAGGATTTGCAAAAATAAAATTTCTCGCAAAACAGACAAATTTCATCAAGATGAGTCTTTGTACAAAAATTCTTCTTATACAAAATTAACAAAATTTGGATGAAGATAAAACTTAAAGTGACAAAACTTCCCTTTTCATTAAACTTTCAAATCAAAATGTAAGTGTAACGTTGCACCGATTTGAAAACCCAGATTTTAACTGGCATCGAAAATTTCCATCGCTTTAAAAATATTTCGGCGGTACAGTCAGGTCATTAAAATACAAAGATTACGAAACTTTTCACACACTTTTAAAAGGAAACGGATATTAAAGCAGGTGAAACCAAATTTATCGGTTTCCGCTTAAAGTTAAAAAAAAGAAGTATAACATTTTTTACAGAAATTATGAATTTACAGAAAAATAATTGAGTTTGCGCCAAGAATCCATAATACATATTTATTACGTAGTTTTATAGAAGACAAATTTATAATTTTATTTTGATCTTGACAATGGAGAGATCATTTACTTTCTGAATAAATATTTTACAAATTTACCGGTAAACATTCGTGATAATATTTATCGATTACAAATTACAGCCATGTGTTCATGAAAAAAAGACCTTACCGTCTTTGACTAAATTTTTGTTCTAATTAAGAAGTAAAATGAAGAAAATTACTCGGTGAATTTATTGCAACTATAGTTACAAATTTGACTTCACAAAAACTCTATAAAAAGTATCTCCCATTGGTTATTAGCCTGCACTAAGTTACTGTCCTGTATATTCATAGTTATTATTCATTTTTCTTTTCTACAATTAGTAGGAACTCTTTAATCCAGATTCGCCTCAATTCGTACTAGTCCCTCCTTTAAAACGTGTATAAATAATTGAAAAATAGAATGGATACTCAATTGACTTGACTGTACCGCTAAGACTACCTTAAGCAACAACTGAACATTTTATTTTATTTTAATGAGACTCAGAATCTTTATTTTAGTCCTGAAATTGCGTGAAAAAGCGAAAAACAAAATTGTCGAGTTACATCGCGCTACTCTAATGTTGATAAAAGCGTTAAAATATATGATTCAAGGATAAAATATTATTTTTACTTGATCGCCAGTATAGCGGATACTCCTGTACCACCACATTCCAACGACTGTTGGCAAAGCGACCATAAAAACAAGAGCGTACAATCCCAAAACCCAAACGGAATTTTCTTTCTCGACGATCCACGAAGGCAAAGCTATGCCGAAGCTCATGGCACCGGGACCGTCTGGATTTCCATATTTTTCCCAATTCTTCCGAGCCTCGTCGTCCGTCAAAGCCTTGTAAGCTGCGCATTAATCGCCGAGCCACGCAGTTTTTACGAATTAGCGATTAAACGAGCCAGCGACTAAAATAATTCAACGTTTCATCTTTAATTACCTTTTGTTAATTTCATGAAGGCTTTCTCGTTTCCAGTTTCCTTATCGGGATGCAAAATTAGTGAAAGCTTTCTGTAGGCTCTTTTGATCTCTCCTTGCGACGAACCCTGCAATAAAATCGTTAAGATTAATTACCATATTGAACAATATTAATACCAGCGAGTATTTAGTTTTTCCTTTTCAGGAAATTACCGCAGAAATTCCCAGGATCTCAAATGGATCGAAATTCGCCATTTCTGTGTCATACTGAGACACCTTGTAGGCCAAGAGTATCAGAGCTGCCCAGCCAAGAATTATGAGTAATTTTCTGCAAAATTTACAACAATTTAATATTCTTACAAATTGTTGATCAATAAGATTGAAGTCTTTTTAGAGAACTGACTTACGTAACAAACGCTCTAGTCTCTTTTAATGGATCGTTTTGCTGTAGTATGACTTTCTTCTTCTTGCAAGCTTCACAGTGGCACTCCTTTGAGGCATCCTCAGGATCTGAAAATAAATCAAGTAAATAACAAGATGTTTTCACAAACATCGGGAACAACGAAATATACGCGAACTCACGCTAAACCAGCCTGGGGTTCAAAATAATTCAATTGTTCTTTTGGATCTAATTTTAGAGCAATGTTATTTCCATTTTTAGTGAATTGCTCATTGATGGAACACAGTCCAAGGATTGAATAAAAGTATAATTAAGATGAAAACGGCATTTTTATGACAATCTAATACACTGTACTTTTTAAAATCGTAAATAATATTATACAAATACTGTTGCTTACAGACAGTATGTGAACAATTGTGATTGAAGGACAAAACGAAAAGAAATATTTTTATAAGAACAGATTCTTGGCTACAGAACAAAATTCACAAATGAAACTGTTTCGTTTTTTTTGCTTATCGCGTAGAATTTACATTAGCGAGTTAAATAAATGCATCCTTATGAGTACCTTCAATATGGATTAAAAAAAATATGCCATCAACATTTTGTTGTTCTACATGGTTATTTTTTGTATTTTTGGATGCGTCCGAACTCGTGCACTACGGATATTAACGCTGGACAGCTGTTAAATGGATGTTCACGAATTTTTTTTTGATAAAGTGGGTTTAAAAAAAGTTGCAAAGTAGAACTTGGCACATTGCTTCCTCATTAATTTCGATTTTTGACAAAGCCACCTCTATGAGGAAACTTATTTATTAATTTTGGTTTCCTCATAGAGGAAGCTTTGTGAAGTATAGATTAATGATTAAAAATCGAATAATTAATTAATGAACCAATGCAATAAAAAAAGAACTGTACAAGGGCTTACAGCTCTAGTCAACTTTATGGTATCTTTCTAAATCATAATCTGTTAAAATAAAAAATTGAAATCGCTCCAAAATCCGAACCCATTTACCGATTGTTACTGAATTCGGTAAGTGGGTTCGCAGAATCTGAGTGAATTGAAACTTTTTATGAATGAAAAATACAGATGTTTCCATTGAATTGAAACTTTTTATGTATGAAAAATCCAGATGTTTTCATTGAATTGAAACTCTTTATCAATGAAAAATACACATGTTTTCATTGAATTGAAACTCTTTATCAATGAAAAATACACATGTTTTCATTGAATTGAAACTTTTTATTAATGAAAAATTCAGATGTTTTCATTGAATTGAAACTTTTTATTAATGAAAAATACAGATGTTTTCATCTGTAATTTTCATTGTCAGTTGACCTGAGTTATAACAAAACGTAAATTTTTTGAAAAATTCAAACTCACGTAAAATTCGAACGGCTTTACCGAGCATCACCAAAATTTGGTACATAGCAGCGCTTAATGTTATTTTTCCCTTGTAGAGAATTTCAGTTAATTTGAGATTTTACGTGAGTTAGAGCAAAATGAATTTTCTTTTTTTCAATACAAAATCTCATAAAAACCGAACCTATTTGTCGATTCATTCCAAATTCAATACCGATCCTACTTTAATGTAGGTTTATTTGTAAAAAATTCTTTAGCTCGATAGCCAAAAATCTTCGGCAACTAGAGCGCGAAGACATTTTTCAAAAAATGCAAAAAATTGAATAACATTTAAACAGATTTTTGTCTTTTTTTGAAACTTTTCGCAAACAAAGTTGTCAATATGTGCCAAATTTCAGCTCGATTGTTAAAAAACACACACACACACACACACACACACACACACACACACACACACACACACACACACACACACACACACACACACACACACACACACACACACACACACCTACCTGGACATTTTCTATAAACTACTTTTCAGAACGTTTTGAATTATTTTGAATGTCCTGATACAAAAATCTCCGAAATTTTTTTTTTCACGAAAACAAAGCTTCCTTTATGACGAAACAATACATAACATACATTTTTTATGTGGTACAAGATTGTTTTTAGTATTTTCGGATGTGCTCGTGGCGGGGCATCGCCGTTTGACTGTAAACGTATGTTTTCGAAAAGAACTGATATAAAAAGGGTAAACAAAGAATATGACATCACCCCCTTTTTGTCCTACATTGTTTCTTGTATTTTTTAATTTACCCGAGCTGGGACATCACGAGTGTCACCGTTCGACGGCTATCAAATGCACATTATCGAAAAAAAATTGAGATTCAAATCGTTTAAAAAAATATATATATATATATGACATCAATTTTTGTTGTCCTACAAGATTGTTTTTAGCAATTTTTGGCTCCCTAGCCGGAGCATCACGGATGTCACCATTTGACAGCTGTCAAATGGATATCTTAAAAAAAAAAAATTAAGATAAAGTGTTTTAAAAATATATATATATATATTTTGCTGGTTCGAACTTTTATTCGAGGACACGCGAAGTGCCTGGAAAAAGGCGCCGCCGAAAAAAAAGGGGTTTCCAACATTTAATTACTTGTTTTAATAAATAACACGTATTTTTATATGAAAAATATACAATTTCAATCCATGTGGCTTCAATGGACATTTTTTTTCTATTTACATCAACAATAATAATAAAATACAAAAATATATGTAAATAGTTTTTAATATCAGTTGAGTATATAAAAAAACAACAATGATAAAAAGTACAATCTAATAGAATTTCCTGGAATCCATTAAGGGTGTGTCAATAAACTCGATTAAACTCAAAAAATCGTTCTGAATAAATTCAAACCCTCTGACTGAGGGAAAAAAAAATGAACAGTCGGACATTACCGAGCCGGCGACGAACCGTGAATACCGGGGCTCGTCAAATCATCATCTTTTTATTTATTTCCACACGAGAGACTTCAATAAGCGATAACAGTGAAATTCGTAATTTGGATAACGCGACACGCTCGCAGCGTTATAAAATAGCATATATAACGGTATCTGTACGCGTGGCGATGCTCGTGAATGACGATGATGTATACGTGGGTTAAAATGGGTCTTCTAACCTGTTTTCGGACAACGTGGCCATAGGTAATAGGTCCCGGGCACGAGAATTAGCGCCAGGAATGAGAGTAAAAAGTAGAAAAACGTGCCGCCGCTCTCGTCATACTGGAATTTCTGTCCGCTCATAGCTGTTGAAGCTTCTTCTATTGCTTGCGGGGCTCTTGCTGATTCTCGTGGTGCTCATTAATATCCCTCTTTCGACTTTAACCGAGCGTCGCGTCTCTCTTTACTTTTATTTTATAAGTACATTCATCTAAGTACACCGCCGTCGACGTCTATTTCTCTCTTTTTTCTCTTGTTTTTTGTTATTATTTTTCCTCTTTTTCTTATGCCGTCAAGATGATTTAGCTTTTTCGTACTATGGGCTTGCAGTCCTATTCTATGTGATGTGATGTGATGCGCGACATTCGACGCGGATGAGAGGTTCGCGACCGACTGACCACTACTATAGCGAGGAGCGGAGGAAGGCTACCAGCAGCTACCAGTGAACGAGTGAACACTACCTGCTCTGGCATTCGGAGATGGATGAATCTCCCTCCCCTCCGACCCCCACCTCATTCAACTCCCTGCTGATAATTTTCTTACCACAATTGCGATTTCATGTATCGAGGTTTGGAATTTTTTCAAAATTTCTTAACACTTTTTGTTTTGAAAATGAATTGTCATTGTTGGTATATTGACGGTATTGTTTTTTTTTTTTTTTTTTTTTTTGTCAAAACAACACTCGGGTTAATGCTTCGTTGCTATTCTTCAGTTGGTAAGGAAGAGTGTAAAAAAAAAGTTGGGGGGGTTTATTGTCAGGGTTTGGAATTTTTTATGTTTCTTACCACTTTTTGTTTTGAAAATTAATCGTCATTATTGTAATGTTGGCATTCTTTTTTGTCAAATCAATATCGGGGATAATGGTTCCTTGCTATGGTTCAGTTGGTAAGGAAGACTGAAAAAAGTTGGAACATCTTATTGTCAGGGTTTGGAATTTTTATGTTTCTTACCACTTTTTGTTTTGAAAATTAATCGTCATTATTGTAATCTTGGCATTTTTTTTTGTCAAATCAATATCGGGGTTAATGGTTCCTTGCTATTCTTCAGTTAGTAAGGAAGACTGAAAAAAGTTAGAACATCTTATTGTCAGGGTTTGGAATTTTTTATGTTTCTTACCACTTTTTGTTTTGAAAATTAATCGTCATTATGGTAATCTTGGCATTTTTTTTTGTCAAATCAACATCGGGGTTAATGCTTCCTTGCTATTCTTCAGTTGGTAAGGAAGACTGTAAAAAAGTCGAAAAATCTTATTGTCAAGGTTTGGATTTTTAAACAAATTTCATCACTTTTTGTTTTAAAAATGAATTGTCATTGTTGTCATCTTCACATTATTGTTTTTTGACAACTCAACATCGGGGTTAATGCTTCTTTGCTATTCTTCAGTTGGTAAGGAAGACTGTAATAAAGTCGAAAAATCTTATTGTCAAGGTTTGGATTTTTAAAAAAAATTCACCACTTTTTGTTTTAAAAATGAATTATCATTGTTGTAATATTGAGGTTGTTGTTTTTTGTCAAATCAACATCGCGGTTAATACTTCCTTGCTATTCTTCAGTTGGTAAGGAAGACTGTAAAAAAGTCGAAAAATCTTATTGTCAAGGTTTGGATTTTTTAAAAAAATTCACCACTTTTTGTTTTAAAAATGAATTGTCATTGTTGTAATCTTGAGATTGTTGTTTTTTGTCAAATCAACATCGGGGTTAATGCTTCCTTACTATTCTTCAGTTGGTAAGGAAGACTGTGAAAAAAGTCGAAAAATCTTATTGTCAAGGTTTAGATTTCTTTAAAAATGTCACCACTTTTTGTTTTAAAAATGAATTGTCATCTTCACATTATTGTTTTTTGTCAAATCAACGTCGGGGTTAATGCTTCCTTACTATTCTTCAGTTGGTAAGCAAGACTGTAAAAAAAGTCGAAAAATCTTATTGTCCAGGTTCAGATTTTTTAAAGTTTCTTATCATTTTTTGTTTTAAAAATGAATCATCATTATTGTAATCTTGAGATTGTTGGTTTTTTGTCAAATTAACAGCCGAGTTAATGCTTTCTTGCTACTTTTCAGTTGACAAGGAAAACTGGACTGGAAACATGGATTGTTGGCAAAACAGTTGAAAACTCTTATCGTCAAGTTTTGGAATTT
Organism: Perithous albicinctus; assembly: GCA_964016905.1. Taxonomy (NCBI): domain Eukaryota; kingdom Metazoa; phylum Arthropoda; class Insecta; order Hymenoptera; family Ichneumonidae; genus Perithous; species Perithous albicinctus. The sequence goes on along the minus strand of OZ024696.1, from coordinate 8,855,747 downwards.
TTGAAGTTTCTGACCACTTTTTGAAGCGTCGTTATTGTAATCTTGAGATTTTTGTTTTTTGTCAAATCAATACCAGACTAAATGCTTTCTTGCTATTCTTCAGTTGATAAGAAAAACCGGATTTTTGGCAAAAAAGTTGAAAAATCTTTTTGTCAATATTTGGAATTATATAAATTTCTTACCACTTTTTGTTTTAAAAATGTATCGATTAGCTATTTCAAATAATGATTTTAAAAATCTGAAAAAATCCACTCACATAGATTTTGTTATTGTTAACAACATATTTTGGACCGAAAAAACAACAAAATAAAAAAATTGCAATGATTTTTCAGCATTGTCAATTTTTTAGAACAGGCAAAAAAATATTATATAAAAAAAGCTGCCACGATTGATTGTTGAGAATAGTATACAAAGCACGAAAAAAATGGACTGGTGAAAATATTAAAAATTGTAGGAGGAGATATATTTTATCGAATCGAGGGCGATATTTTATTTTTATTTTCAAGTACAACTATTTTTTTTTTCGTAAACTCCAGTTAATTTAATAGAAATAAAGTCTTGTATTTCCAGAGATATGATTTTTTGAAAATTTATTATATTGACCTAGGGTTTAATCAGGAGGCCTATGGACTATAGTAGACTGAAACAGGATTGTCGACGAAAAGAGGTCTACATAAGGAGCGGGTGAATTCTGATTTTTTGGCAAGTTTTATTCTTATTTTTAGTCTATAGGCCCTAAAAACTCAAAAGAATTAAATTTCGTAAAAAAATTTACCTCAATGTCTATTAGACTCGAAAATGTTAAGTCCTAATAATTCAAAAACGCTTTGAGCTATCAATGTCAAATTTATCCCACTAAATAAAGAATTGAAAATTGTATCAAATAGCTTGATTCGATTTTCAGCGAAATGCTAACAAATCGTTGAATTTTATCGCGATTTTTAAAAGTTCAGAAAATTTCGGTAAGCTCATTGGTTCTAACAATTTTTGGAAAATCGTATATATAGTTGTATATATCGTATATATAATCGTATATATAGTTGTCCATCTTCAATCCAATCCAATTAAATTTTTATGAAATTTAGAATTTTTCGAAAAATTGATACTCTAAAATTCATGTAAATTTCGATATCAAAAGAACTCAATTTTTCAAAATTTGGTAACAAATTTTGTGATAATGAAAGCAGAGGTTTTAATTTTATGAATCATTAACTTTTTTATATTCACGACTGTCGAGTCTTCATTAGGGTGCCTCACAAATGTTTGAAAATCCAATAAAAAATGTCGAAAACAATTAAGAAATAAAATGTCTTATCTCACCTCCAAGTATAATTATAAGTAACCAACCACTACTCTCTACAAATAGAGGACTCCGGGAACCAACTTTAAACCATGTCTAACTCCAAAAGAAAAAAAAGACAATTTTACGTCTATTTAATTGAGGCATCCCTTAAATTTGTTCGCCAGACCTCTCTATTTGCAGAAAGTACTAGTTAGTTACTTATAATTATACTTCGGGTGTGAGAGACGAAAGTTTATTTTTCATTCGTTTTTCACAACACATGTCGTCGACGCGCGCTTGCAGGCCGAGATTTTGAATTAAATAGAACAGCCCGTAAACGTAGCAAGCCGAGCCATTGTAATAAATTCGCGCCTACGTCACAAACCTGCGCGATCCACCGCGACTATTGCGAAGTATCGCGTTGGGAGTGGGGATCTGACGTCACAACAAGAGAGATACGCGGTAGGCAGAGCGATGCGAGGCGAAGAAAGACAATCAGTCGAATAGTAGCGTGAGAGTGGGACGGGAGTTACTCGCGTACGGTTGAGTGGGGCGGTCGCGTGGTAGTGCAAGCGCGAAGGAAATAGCAGCTGCATGCGTGTGCAACAGAGAGCGGCATCGCGACGAGGATAGTGAGTGTATGAGGTGAACGCACGTGCAAGAGTGAGTCGCAGTGTATTGTAACAGTGAGGAGTAGTGGCGGCGAGCGAGAGACAGAGAGAGACAGAGAGCGAGTGATCGAGAGGCGAGTGGTGCAAGAGAGAACGAGATGTGCCCGTGCATACGCGCGACGGGATGACGAATCGCTATATTATGCAACGAAAAAGGACAGCAAGCGTGAGGGGGTGATAGTCCATGGACCATGGGACGTTTAGCGAAGCACCCGCGGTCACCCATCCGAGTAGTGAACTTTTAACGATAACCCAACCCCATGACCGTTCTGAGAATATTTCTGTTGCGTGACCGCCTTTGCTGTCGTGACATTGGCTGTCGAGTTCGCAACAACATTGTTTGTTGAATTCTCAAATATTTGTAAAACGCCCCAGTCTTCATGTCGTGGAGACTAGAGAAAAAGAGTCATGAAGAACTGTGAGTGAAATGTGCAACATGATGACGACCACGCGAAAACGCGTTCCTCCGGAAAGTCCCAAGCTGTAAAAATGGAATTGTTTGGTGAGTAGGCCAGCACAAGTTTTCTCCGATGTAAAATGTTTTTTTAGATTGATATATTGCGAGAATACATCTATGTATGAAAATAACGTTCTTTGTATTGAGAACAGCAATGCATCCGGTTTGGTAATTTCAATATAATTGCATTGAACGTTAATATGGATATATTTTTAATAACTATACAAGCAACCATTTGGAAGTTATTTTGAAAGGTGTTAACCATTTTGAGATACCTTTATAATGTTTGTATTACACTTGCAAGTTGTATATATGAGGGAAAATACGTCAAGTCGGCCACACCAAATTTTCATGCCAACAAAACGCCCCCAAATTTATTCAGGATGTTGGTCTGGTTGAAGAAAAATCGCAGGAATTTTTTCAGATTTTTTATTGCATATTCCAGCTGTTAAAAATTTCTGAAAATAATCATTGTTTATTTTTTAACGCCAATCCTACGGCTCACACCAAAAAATCATAACACTAAATTTTAGATTTTCAGCGTACTTTCCAATAACATTTTTTGTCAAATTCTCCGATTTCATTTTATGCTATTTTTCAATTAAATAAAGTTGCCACTTTTTTCCCTCTGAAATGGCATTTCCGATTTAGCCGAAATTTTCACATTTTGTTCTTTGAAATATCTAGAATCTTAGAAAAAATTGGCGAGATGGGCGGAAATTTCGTCCCAGAATTACAGCTCTTCGAACGATGGAACATCGTGGTAATCTAATGTATTTGGTCCATAATTTTTTATGTTATCGTTCTAACTCTAAAAAGTACTCAGATTTTTTTTTAGATTTTCTTCCCTAAATTTGACTTAGTTATGATTTTTCAAAACTAACATATTTTTAGCAGTAATTGAAAAATCTGAAAAAATTCTCAAAAATCATGTGTCAAATATCAAAATTTTTAAGGCAAAACCCAGAGTGTCCGGGCGCTCGGTTGAATTTTTTTTCAAGCTTTTTCGAAAAAAAAAAAATTGAGGAAAATAGCAGATAAAGCCAGATCACTGTAGGTTATTGCTCGAACATTTTGATATATAACACGAGATTTTTGAGAATTTTTCAGAATTTTCAAAAGCGATTTTTTTTTGGTAATATAATTTAAATCAATTATTAACGAAAGTGTGAAACTCACTTTGCCAATAAATAAATATGATTTCGACTTATTCTGAAAGAACAAGTAAAAAATATTCTGTTCTTTGAAATGCGAACTATATTGTAAATACACTCTCGGTCATATTAAAGCTATTCATTATATTAGGTATTGAAAACAGTGAGATTAGAGTTGAGTTGGGAAATTCGTTTGAGGCGTTCCATACCAATTCGACCTGGCTGTGATCCTCACAACTTTTAATCTTTTTTTCCTTCGAATATATTATAAAATGACGTAAAAAAATGACTGAAACTTTTTCAGATTTTTTTGAAAATTCGTGTGGCTGTAATGAACGAAAGTGTTTATTTAACACTGTTAGTCGTTATCGATTTTATTGAAATTTACAACAAAAATTCCTTGAAAAAAAAAACAAAATTTTTGAGACTATTTCCGTCATGTCCATAGCTTTGTTATACGCAGTAAAAATCGTTATTAAATAGTAGGGATGAGTTCTGGGTAACATAAATAAATTTTTCAATGCACGTTTAGCATAAACGTTTATTGAAAAATAAATAAAAAATCGCTTTTTTAATTATGCTTAGTATAAATAATAATAATTATTAAAAAAAAAAAAAAATTTCGCGATGAAAGAGTTGTATTTATTTTTTTTCCTTAACGATATTCTGAATCTGGAAATTTCAAACAATCTTTAAAAAAGAAATCTGAAAAATTTTGAGTCATTTTTTTAACGTCATTTTATAATATATTCGAAGGAAAAAAAGATTAAAAGTTGTGAGGGTCACAGCCAAGTCGAATTGGTATGGAATGCCTCATAAATGAATTTCCCAACATAACTCTAATCTCACTGTTTTCAATACCTAATATAATGAATAGCTTTAATATGGCCAAGTATGTATTTACCATATAGTTTGCATTTCAAAGAACGAAATATTTTTTACTTGTTCTTTCACAATAAGTCGAAACTATATTTATTTATTGGCAAAATGAGTTTCACACTTTCGTTAATAATTGATTAAAATTTTATTATAAAAAAATCGTTTTTGAAAATTCTCAAAAAATTCTCAAAAATCTCGTGTTATATATCAAAATGTTCGAGCAATAACCTACAGTGACTTGGCTTTATCTTCTATTTTTTTCAATTTTTTTTTTTCGAATAAGCTTGAAAAAAAAGAAATAGAAATGAGCGCCTGGACACTCTGGGTCTAGGCTTAAAAATTTTGATATTTGACACATGATTTTTGAGAATTTTTTCTGATTTTTCAATTACTGCTAAAAATATGTTAGTTTTGAAAAATCATAACTAAGTCAAATTTAGGAAAAAAAGTCTAAAAAAAAATCTGAGTACTTTTTAGTTTTTCATAAATTGTGGACCAAATCAGAGAGGTCGAGGGTCTGACCCAGGTCGAAATGGTATGGAATATATACGGAATTAATTTAAACACGATCTAATGGAAAATTAATAGTAGTAGTAATAGTGATTTATTGACAATTTACATTTTCTTTTTATAATACATACATAGATCTAAAATATTAACATAAAAATTGTGAAAGGGCAATCGACCAGAGTCCTTCAGCCCTCGGATATCACATTATTCAGTTAAATGTATATATTTATTTTTTAGAGTACAGTACTGTGTTTTAAATTTGTCTTCTATTGTCTATCAGTATTGGTCATTTGTTCTAAGTGTTGTATATTGTGTTCAATGGCGATTTGTATTTTCGAGTTCAATGATCTTATTTATTTGGTTGATGGCAAATCGTGTTGTAAGTTGCTTAGATCTATCTACTATGGGAATGATGCCGGTTGTTTCGTATAGAATAGTGTTTCGAGGGTTGAAAATACGCTTAGCGGGATTTCGGATGCGTGTTAGTCGTCTGATTGCGCATGTTTCCGCGGTTTTTATTTTTTTTAAAGCATTTTCAAAATTAATAATTTTTAATTAAACTCCAATTTTCCATTCTGAAGTAAATACATATGGTTCTGAAAATTAATAATCCAGTAATATTTTCCACTGTATTATTTAAAGCTCGACTATGTTGACTAAACTTGATATACAATGGAAAATTAATTTTTATGCATAATTCATAAAATTTCATTTACATTTTATGAATTTTTAACAGTATACATGAGGCATTCCATACCAATTCGACCTGGCTGTGACCCTCACCATTTAAAAAAAAAATTTCCTCCGAGTATGTTATGAAATGAGGCAAGAAAATGACCCTCACAAATTTTCAGATTTTTTCGATAATTACGGTGACTATAATGAACGATCTGATGACTTATTTTTAGCCGCTGTCGATTTTATTGAAATTTACAGCATAAATTATTTGAAAACAAAAACAACAACATTTTTTAGACTAATTCCGCTATGAATGTGTATTTTTTTTAAGGTAATACAACGAAATAAATATTAATAAATAATCATTAAATATTAGGAATGAATTCTGGGTCGCATAAATAAAATTTCCGTTGCATATATGTTATAAATGTTTATTGCAACAATAGTAAATCGATTTTTTTTTTTTTTAAGGTAATACAACGAAATAAATATTAATAAATAATCATTAAATATCAGGAATGAATTCTGGGTGGCATAAATAAAATTTCCGTTGCATATTTGTTATAAATGTTTATTGCAACAATAGAAAATCGATTTTTTTTTCAAATTTATTTTTAGTACGAATAATTTTTTTTTTAATTTTTAAATTGTTCGACGCCCCCACACTCTTTCGACTCTTTTTCCAATAAGAGCTTATGCCAATAATTATCTACGCTCATGTGAGCTTTCAGGTGTCCGCTCTTGCTCTCACGTTTAGTTTCTCGTTCCTTGCTCTTACACACCATGACACAAAATTTCAAAATTTACGTCTTTTCCGTGACAACATTGCTGCGAGATAAATGCCATAGAGATCATTGTTATATATTTGGGGGACGTAGGCTCGTTTGCTTTTTAAGAAAACGGATTCTTTTTGGTACGTTACAAAAACGGAATCAAAGAATGGAGTATTAAAATTATTAAAATGAAAATAAAATCATTAGAAAAAGAAGTGGGTGAAAAAATGTATTGGGCAAAATGAAAAAGAAAAAAATTCTAAGGTTGAATATATAAAATTGGCAACTTTTTGTTAGAAAAAATTGTCTTTATTTCGTTGTACTTCCTGTAAAAAGTATAGAGACATAACTGTAATGGCTTCAAAAATATTGTCTTTTTCTTTCAAAGAATTTATGGTTTAAATTTTAATAAAATCGACAACGGGGCTAGTTCATCAGATCGTTCATTATAGTCACCCTAATTATCGAAAAGATTTGAAAATGTGTGAGGGTCATTTTCTAGCCTCATTTTATAACATACTCGAACGAAAAAACCTTCCAAATTTATTTATTTATTTATTTATTTATTTATTTATTTATTTATTTATTTATTTATTTATTTATTTATTTATTTATTTATTTATTTATTTATTTATTTATTTATTTATTTATTTATTTATTTATTTATTTATTTATTTATTTATTTATTTATTTATTTATTTATTTATTTATTTATTTATTTATTTATTTATTTATTTATTTATTTATTTATTTATTTATTTATTTATTTATTTATTTATTTATTTATTTATTTATTTATTTATTTATTTATTTATTTATTTATTTATTTATTTATTTATTTATTTATTTATTTATTTATTTATTTATTTATTTATTTATTTATTTATTTATTTATTTATTTATTTATTTATTTATTTATTTATTTATTTATTTATTTATTTATTTATTTATTTATTTATTTATTTATTTATTTATTTATTTATTTATTTATTTATTTATTTATTTATTTATTTATTTATTTATTTATTTATTTATTTATTTATTTATTTATTTATTTATTCAGCAGCATTAGAAATGTACATAACTTTTTTTTTATCAGCTAATCATTATTCGTTTTCTTTCTCATACGTAATGTATGCAAACATTATTTTCTTCTCAGTACATCTCTATTTACTGTTCTCCAATTTTGAGTTGCAAAAGTGCGTTTGCACTTGTCCGCCACTCTAATAATAATAATTAATACCTAATATCTTATCCCAACGCGCACACATTTCTCCTGTGTGCGGGCGCTGTATATTTTATTATTAATATTTAATACATCTGACTTATTTTGCACGTACAGTTTTTTGTTGCTCTCAGTTAAAAGCACTTAATAGCAGTTCGATACGTATATTTGCAACAGCCTATTCAATAATTTTTTTACATCTATTTGGATGTTTATTTAATATAAGTCGACGACTCATAGATGTGAAACAGTTTGCAGCTCTCGGTCCTATATACTTATAACATTTTCTGCCAATAGACTTCGCATAACAACATACATTTATTTGTACATTTATTTTGTTACACGTAACACTTCTTGTTCTTTTATTTTCTTCCGGAACGTTTGCTTTTTTCAGCTCATCGTTTTTGACGCATTGATTTATCGCCATCACACAATATTTTTGTCTTAGATTTAAAACCATCGCATCCTTATACAGTTGGATAGTTGAATTATAGTCGGTCTTTTCTTAACATTACTTTTAACGTATGGATTTGGATCACTTGTAGTTTCTTAATTGCTTCCTCATTATTTTTTGCTTTTTAGAAATCTATATCTATGAGGAAGTACGTTGATCGATTTTGGCTTCCTCATAGAGGAAGCTTTGTAAAAAGCAAAAAATAATGAGGAAGCAATTTGCAAGGTTCTCTACTTTGCAGGCTTGTTTGAGCTCGAATGACATTTTTTAAATAAATGCAAAATGTCATAAAATTTGAACCGGTCGACCGATTTGCGTCAAATATTCACTCAAACCTTGTTCCACAGTAGTCCAGTATTTGAAACAAATTTAAAGCCGGTATCTCGTATAACTTGTGCAAGCTAGTGCGCGAATGAGCTTTTTCAACAAATTCAAAATGCCATAAAATTCGAACCGCTTGACCGATTTGCGTTAAATTTGTACTCAAACCTTGTTCAGGTAGTCCATATGTGAACCATATTTAAGCTAAATCTGAAAACAAATTCGATATTTTTTTGTGACATCATTTTTTTTTCTTTTTTATTAACCAAAATCGAAATTAACCGACATATCGACAGTTCCTTTGACCAAATTCATCAATGATAATCAATAATCGTGAAATCATGTTGAAAATTGCCGCCGGATGTTTCAGAATTTACAGGAGTTGAAGTCTTTGCAGACATTTAAAAAAAATATTGACATTCCAATAAAATTAGAACCACTCTATCGATTCTCGCCAAATTTTGTACATATCGTGGTTTTATGGTAGTCCATTTACGTACAAAATTTCAGCCCGATATCTCTCAATTAGCGAAAGTTATAGCGTGAAATAGATTTTTTCAAAATTTTCAAAATGCTGTAAAACTTGAATTTTTCAACCGATTCGCGTCAACTGCAATCCCAAAAGTTGTTGTACGACAGCCCACTTGCGTCCCAAATTTGAGATACAGCTAAAATTACGACAGTTATCGTGCTAACAAGGCAATTTGCACATACACACATACAGACATTTCGTACAAATTACGAAATTCTCGACTCTTTTCTCGACCATTTGCAACATTTTGATTATACTGATATGAAAAACGAGAAACATTTTTTTCATTTTTTTCCAGATTTTCTTTTCATTTTTTTCCAAATTTTCTTTTCAATTTTTTCCAGATTTTCTTTTCATTTTTTTCCAAATTTTCTTTTCATTTTTTTCCAAATTTTCTTTTCAATTTTTTCCAAATTTTCTTTTTATTTTTTTCCAATTTTTTTTTTCATTTTTTTCCAAATTTTTTTTTCAATTTTTTCCAAATTTTCTTTTCATTTCTTTCCAAATTTTCTTTTCAATTTTTTCCAAATTTTCTTTTCATTTCTTTCCAAATTTTCTTTTCATTTTTTTCCAAATTTTCTTTAGATTTTTTTCCAAATTTTCTTTAGATTTTTTCCAAATTTTCTTTCCATTTTCTTCCAAATTTTCTTTAGATTTTTTTCCAAATTTTCTTTTTATTTTTTTCCAAATTTTCTTTAGATTTTTTTCCAAATTTTCTTTAGATTTTTTTCCAAATTTTCTTTTCAATTTTTTCCAAATTTTCTTTTCAGTTTTTTCCAAATTTTCTTTTCAATTTTTTCCAAATTTTCATTTTTTTTCCAAATTTTCTTTTCATGTTTTTCCAAATTTTCATTTTTTTTCCAAATTTTCTTTTCATTTTTTTCCAAATTTTCACGCAAACAAAGCTTTCTCTATGAGGAAGGAAGATAATAAAAATAATAAGGTTCACCGCTAGATCGAATTGGTACGGAATGCCCCGTATAAAGACTTTTAATTACTCGAACGTCATATTTATCCCTTTCTATTTTCAAGCACTAATAGATACAAAATTGTGAATACTTTTTCCGAGCTACCCACGTTAGAAAATCAAAATTACCATCGAGACCCATGAAGAGAGCGTTACAGAGGTGACAGTTTTAGCGTGGGAAGTACCATACAAGCATAATCAATTCGCCCACGTCGATCGTGCCATATAGTTGCACAGAACTGTATGCGTGATCCGTTCTTAGTATATAGAAGTGTCGACGAGGCGTTTCTTCAAATCGTTTCGGACAAGTCCTCTTCTTCGGAGAAAGCTGGTTCCATCGGCTATTTTTTTTCTTCTTCTTCTTCATTTTTTTTCTCCACTACCTCCGCTTCCTTTTTATTTCCTTTTTTATTATCCTCTCCAACTTGGGGCGAAGCCACCGGCCAGGATACCAGCTACCTATACAGCACCGAAGGTCGTCCGGAGTCTCGCCATTCTTCCCCTGTTCATAGCTAAAATTAGATCCACAAACTTGTAATTCTCTATTTTCTTTCTGCTCGCGAGAGCAGCAGGATGCTTCGCTGGGCACCGCAGAGTCATCATTACTGATCTCATCGCGCTTCAATGCGCGAATCCAATGGCAACGGTAATACAGTTTTTTTTTTTAAATATTGCACCAAGTGGTTAAAGATCAAGGAGTATGTTGCTTATTAGTCGTCTTGTCATTAGAATGAAACACAGAGCTTTCTTTAACGAAAGATAAAAAGGAGCGTTAAAAATGTTATGAAGTTTACAATATGTTTAGTGTACACATTTTTCTCGACCCTCCCGAATCTGTTTGATAGTTGATGGCCATATATTAGTACTATTTGAAGGTAGACTCAGCGAATTTTTTCGGATTTTTTATTTCACTCGTTTCGGAAAAGAGTTTTTTTTTTTTTGTCAAGATCGTATATCGTGGAAGACTAAAGTCCGGTAAAAAAAATGTTATGTTTTTTCATGGACTATTTAATGAAAAATATGTTATATTTTTTTATGACACCAAAAAAGCCAATTTCTAAAAAAATTGACATTTTTGCTTCCTCATAGAGGAAGCTTTGTTTTCGTGAAAACATTTTTTTTCGAGATTTTCATGTCAGCATACTCAGAATGGTCCGAAACGTCGAGAAAAGTGATTTGTACGAAATGTCTGTATGTGTGCATGAGCAAATTGCCTTGTTAGCACGATAACTGCCGCAATTTTTCATGTATTTTCCTCAAATTTGGTACGCAAGTGGGCTATCATACAACAACTTTTGGAATAGCAGTTGACGCGAATCGGTTAAAAAATTCGAATTTTACAGCATTTTGAAAATGTTGAAAAAATCGTTTTCATGCTATAACTTTTGTAAATTACGATATATCAGGCTGAAATTTTGAACACAAACGAAATTACAGTGAACCATGATTGGTGCCATTGGCGAGAATCGATAGAGTGCTTCAAATTTTATTGCAATTTTAATTTTTTTTTTAATTGTCCGTAAACACTTTTACTTTTCTAAATTCTGGGATGGTCGGCTGCAATTTACCACGTGATTTCACAATTATTGAGTATCGAAGGTGAATTTATTTTAAGGAACGGTCGCTATGTTGATAAATTTCGATTTTATTCCAAAGAAAACAAAATATTGGTGTCGCGAAAAAAAACATTTCGATTTTTTTAGGCAGATTTCAATCAATTGGCACACATGTGGATTGTCCCAGAACTAGGTCTGGGTATAAATTTTACACAAATCGGTCGAGCAGTTCAAATTTTATAACGTTTTTTAACTTTTGAAAAATGTCTTTCGACCATTAACTCGCGCAAATTGCGAGATATCAGTCTTAAATATGTTTAACTTCTAGACTGTGATAAAATAAGGTTTTAATTCAAATTTGGCACAAATCGGTCGAGTAGTTAAAATTTTATAACATTTTCTTTTTTTTTAAATCTCGTTTGCGCACAATATAGTTTTATTTAAAAATAAATAATATGTCAAATATTTTTATATTTTATAACAAATATATTTGACCAAAAAACCAAGAAAATATAAAATATTTTCAATTTTTGTGATAATAAATTCGTGAATCGGTAAACATGTCGATAAAAATGCCTTTCATGCACAAACAAGCCTGCAAAGTAGAACCTTGCAAATTGCTTCCTCATTATTTTACATTTTTTTAAAATGTTTATATGTATGAAAAGTAAAACTTTGCAAAGTGTTTCCTCTACAAAGCTTCCTCTATGAGGAAGCCAAAATAGATAAACGTACATCCTCATAGTGGAAGCTTTGTAGAGAAAACAATTTGCAAAGTTCCACTTTGCATACATGTAAACATTTTTAAAAAATGTAAAATAATAAGGAAGCAATTTGCAAGGTTCTACTTTTTTCTCTTCAATGAGATACCTTATATTTCGCTGTATATTTTATAGCGTATTTAGCAGGATATTTAGAGCATAAAAAAAAATTGGCATCGTGGAACTCGTAAATCTCGACGGCTCAACAAAAAATTTCACAAAAAAAAATTCACCCATCGCAGCGTTAATTTATACTGGATGACCAATTTTTAAATTCTACCTTCAAATATGTTGAGACTATAGACATTACTATAGAGGAATACAACGGAGCGTGAAATTAACATGCCAGAGTCTTAATTTTCATATTAAGTTTTACATATTTTTTTTTCACGGTTAAAAATTCATATATTTGTATACAAGAATTTTAGAAAAAAAAAATTTCATTGTTTTTTTAAAAACGTCCTATACATTTAACGAATTCTAAAACAGACATTTCTTAACAATGTAAACGAAAGTAGTGTTATTATTGTATTTGACTCACGGCAAAATATTGTAAAAGTATCTTCTTCCGCTCTTGTCGTTCCTTACGAAATGTCAATCCGTAATGCGCCGATTAGGAATCGTCGAAACTTCCACTCGAAATGGTACAAGAGAAATCTCTCTTTCTCGATGATACAACTCCTGGCATTAATCTCTCCGTGTGGCTCCGATATAAAAATTTAAATAAGTACTCCGACATGAGACCATAAAAGTGGGTGAATGGTTGACGTGGGTGTCACGGATTTTACCTATGATTCATGGCGTAACTTGCAAGGGCGTTGTGACGACGAAGAACTAGAAAAAAGAAAGATAATAAATATATTAATTAAGTCTATAGTTGAATTTCAAAATACTACGGAAATTGGTTTGCTCACCGAAAATGTTATTTCACTTGAAGTGCATTGACGATTTTTTTTTGCAAGTTTTGTGCTATATTCCTTGATGGAAAGCAATTTTTTTTAGATTATTCTATATAAGGATGAGCGTAAAATTAGTATTGGAGTAAAAAAAATTGTACATATTTAATACTTTGGTTTTCCCAATTTTCGAGTAACGGCACTTTTTTCTTTGTCAAAAACTGTATTCGACATTAATTTGAAAAATCACTAGGAAAGTGCATAAAGATTTCAGTAACCTAATCGATTTTCGAAAAATCTAAAAATCGGTATGGAGTGCTTTTTTTTTACTCCAACATACTAAAAGAAAAAAAAAGGTTGCAAAGTCGAGCCTTACATATTGGTTCATTTTTTTGACCCGGCAGAAACTTTCCTCTATGACGAAGTTTTTCGTTTACTTTTGGCTTCCTCATATAGAGGAAGCTTTGTGGATGGCGGATCAAAAAAAATATATATGAAGCAAAGTTCGTATGTGCAAGGTTTGACTTTGCAATTGTTTTGAAAAAAATGACGAAAATGCAAATTTCTATAAAATCGTAACTACCTATTTAATCGATTTTTTTCAAATTCAGTATCAAATGTTGATACGCTTTTTTAAAGATTTATTGAAAAATTTAGATGAGTTGCTTGAAACGTTTGCAAGTTACAGGATTTTCAAAAAAATCACAAAAATGCAAATTTCTATAGAATCTCAAGTACTTTATCGATTTCGCCAAAATTTGATATGAAATATTGGCGGGCCCTCTGTTTAAGTTTTATACAAAATTTAAGATCAGTTAATTGAACCGTTCTCGAATTGTAGTATTTTCAAAAAATTAAGAAACTACGAATTTCGAAATTTGAACCACGTTATCGATTTCGCACAAATTCGTTACAGAAGGTCGTACCACCCTGATAGAGTTTTATATCAAGTTTCAGCCTGACAGCTGGAAATTTGTTCGAGTTGGAGTGTTCACAGACATTTTTCAAAATCTTAAAAATCCAATACGATCAAAATGCTTCAATCGATTTTTGTAAAATGTATACCAAAGAGACACTTGACTGTACTGTATACGGCAAAGAAATTTGAGACCTTTCGTTAAAGTAGTTCCCGAGTTATGGCAATATGAATTTTCGTCCTGCTGTCACATACAGGGTGTCCCATTTTAATCTTCCAGTTGATTTATCTGGAAAAATTTTGCTCAGATCAAGTATTGAGGGTTCGAAGGGGGACGTTAAAAAAAAAAATTCAAAATTGGTCCACCATTCCAAATGGCGGAGTTACGATCGCCGACATGTTTTTTAAAAATCAAAACATGACTTTTTTTGCTCTCAAAAAATGTGTCGTATCAAAACTAACAACTTTGGAGGGAACTTTTTTTGATAAAGTCGATATTTGTTAGATTTGAAGACCATTTTCGACTGTTTTAGCCAGTTGATTTGTCTAAAAAAAATACTGTCCAGATCAAGTATTGAGTGTAATGAAACTTTTAGGGTTCGAAGGGGAACGTTAAAAAAAAAAAATTAAAAATTGTTCCAACATTAAAAATGGCGGAATTACGACAGCCGACATGTTTTTTAAAAACATGTCGGCTTTTCCTTTTGTAGAAAACTATTTTTAATAAAGTCCATATTTGTTAGATCAAAAGTCTATTTTTGACTATTTTAGTCATGGTTCCACTTTATAAAAACATGTCAGCTGTCGTAACACCGCAATTTTGAATGGTGGACCAATTTTTAATTTTTTTTTAACGTTCCCCTTCAAAGCCTAAAAGTTTCATTACACTCAATTCTTGATCTGGACAGTATTTTTAGAGATAAATCAACTGGCCAAAATAGTCGAAAATGGTCTTCAAATCTAACAAATATGAACTTTATAAAAAAAAAAATTGCCCTGCAAAAGTTGTTAGTTTTGATATGACAATTTTTTTTATAGAAAAAGAAGTCATGGTTCCATTTAAAAAAAAAACATGTCGGCGGTCGTAACTCGGCCATTTTGAATGGTGGAGCAATTTTGAAATTTTTTTTTAACGTCCCCCTTCGAATCCTAATAGCTTCATTATACTCAATACTTCATCTCTGGGCAGAATTTTGCGAGATAAATCAACTGGAAGATTAAAATGGGACCTGTATACACACACACACACACACACACACACACACACACATACATACATTCGGACACTTTTTCTAAACAACTTTTCTCAACATTTTACACCATTCTGAGTATGCTAACAGGAAAATCTGGAAAAACAATTTTTTTCACAAAAACAAAGCTTTCTCTATTCGAAAGAAAAAGATCAAATTTTAACATCGTCAAAGGACGATTGTTAACAACATTAGACTAATTTTTTTTTTACCGCTATGAAAATGTGAAACGAGTAACTTTAATTACTCGTTATCTAGAAAAATTCTAGGATTAATGCTTCCTCCTCCCCTCAGCTAAATCGTTAATAATTTTATCCACATATCCAAATGCAAAAGTTGCATAATTTAATTCAAGACATCCCACTAAGCATAACTAAGAAATCATAATATACTTTATGGAGAAGCGATACCTGTCTCTTATGAATCAAGGCAACGCAGGATGTTGCATAAGTTGGTAGCAGCATCGATTTACTGGTTACTTAAGACTCAACGTGCGACCGAGCGAGAGCAACGTAATTACCCATCAATATGAAATTAGTTATATTACGAGTGAAGCTATTTAAAAAAAAAATAAAAAACGTCTGAAGAAAACAAAACAATCTGAAGACGCATCAACAGAAACGCTAAATAAGGATCTCTTCTGGAAATGATCATTGTGGACTTTGCTATCAATGACAAAAAAAAACTATAAATCAGCCTTCCAGAAGTGTATCTCTCGATAGACATTAGGGTCGAGGTGAGATCCCATAATTAAGATAATACTTACGTTTTTAATTATTGTAGTCCAAACAATAATTGGTAGATTGATAATTTCCAAATGTAATACAGTTAACAGTGTTTTAAATGTTTGTTTTATAATGATTAATATTATAAAAATATTTTGCCGCCGTGATGTAAGACAATCGAGCTAGTCGGGGTCAAATGACACACCAATGCCCGGATTTTTCTAAGTCTCGATGAGAATTCCCTCCCAGGGTCTAATTATTCTGAGGCTCTATGAGGCTCCGTTTCCAAGGACTGATTTTTTTAAATTTCTTAATAATTTCGTATTATTAAATTTCAGCATTTTGATGATTCGACAAAATTACATTCGGCAATGTGTTTTTCGATAAAACACAACGAATCTTTATTTTTTAAATAAAGACACTAGTATTTTTATTTCACAGAATTCCAAATAAATCACCCTTAACAAACAAATGAAGAATTTATTTAATTGTTGCTTCCTCATAGAGGAAGCTTTGTTTTCGTGACCATTTTTTTTTCGACATTTTCATGTCAGCATACTCAGAATGGTCCAAAACGTCGAGAAAAATGATTTGTACGAAATATTTTCCTCAAATTTGGTACGCAAGTGGGCTATCATACAACAACTTTTGGGATTGCAGTTGACGCGAATCGGTTGAAAAAATCAAATTTTACAGCATTTTGAAAATTTTGAAAAAAAATCGTCTTCACGCTATAACTTTTGTAAATTACGATATATCAGACTGAAATTTTGAACACAAACGAAGTTACAGTGAACCATGATTGGTGCCAAGTCTGGCGAGAATCGATACAGTGCTTCATATTTTATTGCAATTTTAATTTTTTTTTAAATTTCCGTAAACACTTCTACTTTTCTAAATTCTGGGATGACCGGCTGGAATTTACCACGTGATTTCACAATTATTGAGCATCAAAGATGAATTTATTTTAAGGAACGGTCGTTATGTTGATAAATTTCGATTTTAATTTAAAAAAAAACAAAACATTGCTGTCGCGAAAAAAAAATGTCGACTTTATTAGGCAGATTTCAATCAAATTTGACACAGATGTCGATTGTCATAGAACTAGGTCTGGGTATAAATTTTACGCAAATTGCTCGAGCGGTTCAAATTTTATAACGTTTTTTAACTTTTGAAAAATGTCGTTCTAGCATTCACTCGCGCAAATTCCGAGATATCGGGTTTAAATTTTCTTTTACTTCTAGATTATGATAAAACAAGGTTTTAATTCAAATTTGGCACAAATCGGTCGAGTAGTTCGAATTTTATAACATTTTCTTATTTTTTGAAAAATCTCGATTGCGCACTAGCTTTCGTTTTATTTAAAAATAAATAATATATTGAATATTTTTATACTTTATAACAAATATATTTGACTAAAAAACCAAGAAAATATAAAATATTTTCAATTTTCATGATAAAAAAATTCGTGATTCGGTAAAAATGTCGATAAAAATTCCTTTCATGCACAAACAAGTCTGCAAAGTAGAACCTTGCAAATTGCTTCCTCATTATTTTACATTTTTTTTTAAATGTTTACATGTATGAAATGTAGAACTTTGTAAACTGTTTTCTCTACAAAGCTTCCTCTATGAGGAAGCCAAAGTAGATAAACGTACTTCCACATAGTGGAAGCTTTGTAGAGAAAACAATTTGCAAATTTCTACTTTGCATACATGTAAACATTTTTAAAAAAATGTAAAATAATCAGGAAGAAATTAGCAAGGTTCTACTTTGCAGGCTTTTTTATTCTCCGATATTCCATAAGGCGATCTCCAAACATTTTAAGCACTAATGATTTAAGAAACAAAAAAAAACAATGTCAGTATTTGGCAGTGTTTTTTGAGTTACAAGATTAAACTAAAAAAAATTAATTCAAAACAAACCACCCTGACATATAGTCTGTAAATTTTATAAAATTTTAAAAAATGATAATCATGATCCATCATAGACTTTGCTCTCTACGATGACAAAAAACCCATAAATCAGCTTACCAGAAGTATCTTACAAAAAAAAAAAAAGGGAAAAATCTCGAAATTCCAATAATTACGATAATACTCGCGGTGTAAATTATTATAGACCAAACGATAATTCGTAGTCTCATAGTTGCGAAATATATAATTAAGCCAAGTCTCGCATACTCGACAAGGATAACCAGTGGACGTGTACTTCCGGTGACTCTGGAGGTACGCAACAGAAGAAACAGCCTCCGGACGCCGGTAATCGGCTATCGAAGAGGGGAGGGAAGAAGAAGAAGAAATTTTTGATCGGCCGGGAGTTCGTGCAGAGACTCGTATAGATGTCCGAGCCTAGAGCTGCATTTACACGCCTTCGAGTTCAGCCGGCGGATGACGCATATCGTCGAAAAGAATACGAAATGAATGCGCGACCACAACGAGAACCCGTTACATATATAGATATAGCCGTGTGTTTATATAGAGGGAAGCGATGGGCGCTGTAGCATACTCGCTTCGAGATGGTCAGGCGTTATCGTCCAGACGAGACAGAGAGGAAGAGAAAAAGAGAAAGAGAGAGAGAGAGAAAAAGAAAGAGAGAGAGAGAGAGAAAAAGAGAACGAGAGAGAGAGAAAAAGAGAAAGAGAGAGAGAGAAAAAGAGATCGAGAGAGAGAGAGAAAAAGAGATCGAGAGGGAGAGAAAAAGAGAAAGAGAGAGAGAGAGAGAAAAAGAAAAAGAGAGAGAGAGAGAAAAAGAGAACGAGAGAGAGAGAGAGAGAGAGAGAGAGAGAGAGAGAGAGAGAGAGAGAGAGAGAGAGAGAGAGAGAGAGAGAGAGAAAAAGAGAAAGAGAGAGAGAGAGAAAAAGAGAAAAAGAGAGAGAGAGAAAAAGAAAAAGAGAGAGAGAGAGAGAAAGACACGTCCGAATGAAGTGGCTTTATACTACGTGTAGCGTATATCTTGGTCTGCTGTGACTATAGAGCTCTCGTGGTTGGCTCTCTTCAGCATACCGACCGGTCTTTCACGGGCGTTCGTCTTCTCTCATATGCCCTGCCAACTTGTATGCATATCTTCTATTTTATAATCTCTTATGAACATCGCGTGCGCCTTATTTGAGCCATTTCTCTCGGCCTCACTAATATTCCACATAATTAGTCGGATGTTACATCTATTTGCGAGTACCTCCTGTGATTCTTTTCAGATTTTTCTTTTTAAGTACAAACTTTTTTTTTAATCTTTTTTTTTTTTTTTTTTGTTAAACTTGAATGTTTATTTGACACAACAGGTACATTGTAGATTTGAGATGGTAGCCCCGTAAAAAATATAGAAAAGAAAGGCTGAACACTATAAATGAGTATCTATATGGTTGCTCGCAGACAACTCTCATTGATGAAATTTTATGCGAAGGAAGATACTTCTTTTAAAAAGAAAATGAGCAAAAAGTGTTATAACATCTATAGGTAATGAACGTTTTTGAGCATAGCATCATTGCTCAGTGAGTAGGTAGGGGAAAAAATGTCATCGTGCCGAAAAAACCCATATTTCATTTTAACTCCTTTTTTTCTGTTTTTTTCTTTTTTTTTTTAAATAATGTTTATTTAAGTACATGATACAGTCGTAGGTAATTTTGGTTTCGATAAACGTATAAAAAAGCAACCATATTATCTTAATTCATATCAAATTGCCCGTTGCATACGGTTCTTAGAGGTAAAAATATATCTTTTTATAAAAAAAAAAAAAAAATACAACGATAGTGAAAGAATCTATACAATGATAATTTAGTGAGCATCTTTTTTGTTGAGAATTTTTTCGGAGCTTGATGATCCCCATAACGATATGGGAGAAAAAAAAACATAAAGAACACTCCAACGTATATTCTTGTTTGTCAAGATGGTCTTAAACTAACTTAAAATTATTAAAAATAAATTAAGTTATATACATGAGGCATTCCATGGCAGTTGAGCCACCGAAAAAAAGAAAAAAAAAATTGGAAAAAATTGCAAAAAATGCAATAATACTTTTGTAAAAACTTCACCAAGTTTCAAAATTATACAGATGAAACCTGTTGAGATATTAGCATTTTTTCATTTTTTTTTTTCAGATCGCTGTATCTTCGGAAGGATTCATCAAACAGACGTTTATAAAAAATGAAAATGCGTGGTTTTTCATAACGCATACGAAAAAAAATTATTCTAGATTTATTTGACATATTTTAATACGACTTTTACGGCAAAAACAAAAAAAATAATTTTTTTTTTCAGCGAAGGTACCGTTACATTTCAGCCAAATTAATTTCCTTAGATTCAGAACATGAAAAATGAATTTTTAGAAATTTTTCCGGAATGGGATTCTAAATGACTGAAGTTGAATTTAAAAAAAAAAAAAAATCTGTGAAATATTAGATCTTTGTGTGATTCTCTCGAAATTCAATATCAAACAACGGTACATTGTATCCAATTGTTATGTAAAATTCTGGGTCAGTTATTTGAACCGTTCTCGAGTTATAACATTAAAAAAAAATTGGAAAATGCGAATTTCTGTAAAATTATAAATATTTTATCAATTTTGCCCAAATTCAGTATCAAACGTTGACACACTGTTTAAGTTTTATACAACATTTAGGATTGTTTACTAAAACTGTGCTTAAGTTGTAGTATTTAAAAAAAGAATACGAAAATGGAAATTTCCATAAAATTTTAAGTACTTTATCGATTTCGCCCAAATTTAGTATCAAATATTTACACACTGTTTAAGTTTTATCCAAAATTTAAGATTAGTTACTTGAACCGTTCACAAGTTATAGTATTTTCGAAAAAATTACGAAAATGCGAATTTCTATAAAATCTGAAGTACCTCATCGATTTCGTCCAAATTCAATACCAAAAGTCGCACCACCCCGATAATGTTTTATACCAGGCTTCAGCCCGATAGCTGGAAATTTGTTCGAGCCAGAGTGACATTTTTCAAAAACTTGAAAAGGCCATAAAATCGAAATGCTTGAATCGATTTTTATGAAATTTATACCACTTGCCCCTCTAATTTTTGCCCCTGTATCACACACATATACACACATACATACAGACACTTTTTCTAAACCACTTGTCTCGACGTTTTAGACCATTCTGAGTATGCTGACATGAAAATGTAAAAAAAAAAAAGAAAATGTTCACTGAAACAAAGCTTCCTCTATGAGGAAGTAAAACGCACGTAGCGCGGTCGTTGTTGCTAGTTGAAAGAAAACGATCAAATGGATAAATTTCCAGTTGAAATATATTAGGCTCCTATAGGTTTCATTCGATTTTTTTTTATCTGTTTAATTAGTTCCAATCGGATTTCTCCCCCAATAAGATATGCACCCAAAAAAAAAACTTAAAAAATCATGAAATAAAAAGAAAAAATTTAATTAAAAAAACTCCCGTCTGCAAAAATTGACTCTCATTAAAAAAAATATATATTGAAAAAAATGACACACATAAACAAAAATATTGAAAAAATAATGTAATCGTAACCTAATACACTTTAATCTCGAGATGAACTGCCTCGAATGCAGTTTTTAATATTATAAATGTTATAAATATAGTCGGGAGGCGTATCATTTTAAACAAAGTCCAAAGGGCTTTTATAACCATATTTGTTAACTGTTTATATCATGAAAAGAGAAAGTCCCATAAAATGACGAATACGTTTTATATTTACGATAAACTGAAAAAATTGATTTATCGAGCGATAAATCAGATTGGTCTTTTTACCGGGCAATAATCTTTCATATGCCCTATCAACGTGTCTGCATATTTTCTATTTTTAAATCGCTTATGAACATCACATGCGCCTCTGCAAAGAAAATGCCATGTTTGAAGCATTTCTGAACCTATCTGATGTTTCTCATAATTAGCCGGGTTTTTATTCGAGAGCACTGACTGCGACTTTTTTTTCCTCGAGAATACAAGTTTCGTTTGTTTGTTTTTATTAAGCTATTTATTTATTTAAAAAAATACAATGTATTTTAGCAAATTTTGAGCAAGTAATTAAATTATTTTTTTTTCTTTCCATTTGAACACCTTCGATTTTACATTAAATTTTGTAGAATTTACGCACATGTGTCTAGAATCCACACAAAAATTGGTAGTCCGGAACTCGAATATTCAAATAGTCATTTAAAATTGTTTTCTTCTCGGAATTTCTTGTCATTATTTAATCCATTTGTTTCACTGCTTAAATATTTGTCTTTCAAATTGTAGATATTTCTATGGTTTCTGTAAAAATCAATACAAATTGAAGAAGGTGTCAAGTAAGACAAAAATGTAATTGACTTCTAATAAAATAAATTTCTTTTGCTTCTTCATAGAGGACACTACGTTTTCGCAAAAAAAAAAAAAAAAATTCGAGATTTTAATGTCAACATATTTCAAACAGTCTAAAACGTTGAACATTTTTTTGGTCGCCGACTGGATGTGCGTGCAAAATTTTGTATAAGACTTAAATATAATGTGCTACTGTTTTAAACTACATTTAGACAAAACCGATAAAGCAGTAATTAAGATTTTATAGAAATTTGCATTTTTGTAATTTTTTTTTAAAACGTCGTAACTCCAGAAAGATTTAAGCAACTGATTCAAAATTCTGCATAAAACTTGAATAACATCAGTTTTTGCTTTTTTTTTTTGTGTTGTTGCACCCGGAACTACCAAAGATATAGAAATAACGCAATGAAAAAACTGCTTATTCAAATAAAAAAGTTGCAATGTATAGAACTTTGCACATTGCTTCCTCATCAATTTCGATTTTTTACACAGCTTCTTCTATGAGGAAACCAAAAATAATAAATAAGCTTCCTCGTAGAGGCGACTTTGTGAAAAATTGAAATTAATAAGAAACCAATGTGGAAAGTTTTACTTTGCAATTTTTTTGGACCCTATTTAGAATATGTCGCTACTTTCAGTATTAACAACATTTGACTATTTATGAGACACATCGGTGAGGTTATTATTTAGCTCATCAATAGCTCCAAGAGACGAAAATTCCTTGCCAACACCTTGACGATTATTGTATAACTTTTTTTTTCATATATTGAAATATAAAGCACGCGTATAAAGCTTTAATATATCGAAATGTAAAGCCCAAACAGCACAACACCGTGATACCCCAGCGTTCATAATAAAACTAAGAACCATGGAATTTTTACAAATTTATTTACAACCACGAAATATTTGTGACATCCAGGTTGCATTTTATAAATGTATGTAATCATCTCTGTACGCATTATCGAAAATAAAAAAAAAGCCTGCAAAGTAGAACCTTGCAAATTGCTTCCTCATTGTTTTTTGCTTTTTACAATGCTACCTCTGTGAAGAAGTATGTTCATTGATTTTGGCTACGTCATAAAGGAAACATTGTAAAAAGAAAAAAATAATGAGGAAGCAATTTGCAAGGTTCTACCTTGCAGGCTTGTTTATTCTTGAAAGACATTTTTCGAAAAATTCATTGTGTCGTAAAATTTTTGACGCTTGAGCGATTTGCGTTAACTTTTTACAGAATCATTGTTTAATGATAGTCCATAGGGAAACTAAATTGGAGCTCGGTGTCTCGTTATTTGCACAAGTGAGCGCGCGATCGAGATTTTTAAAAAAATTGAAAACGCCATAAAATTTGAACCGCCTGACAGATCTGCGTCAAATTTGTACTCAAATATTTTTAGATGATAGTCCGTATGTGTACAAAATTTGAGATAAATCTGTGGAAAATTTCGAAAAAAACAAAATTGAAATTTACTGACATGTCGACAGTTCATTTGACTAAATTCATCATTAATAATCAATAATCGTGAAATCATGTCGAAAGTTGCAGCCGGATATTTCAGAATTGTTAGAAGTTGAAGTATTTGCAGACATTAAAAAAAGAAATTTAAATTGCAATAAAATTAGAACCACTTTATCGATTCTCGTCAAATTTGGTACACATAATATTTTGATGCTAGACAATGTACGTACAAAATTTCGTAAAAATGTTTTTTTCAAAATTTTCAATATAGTGTAAAATTTAAAAAATTTAACCGATTCGCGTCAACTACTATCCAAAACGTTGTTCTATATAGGCCCACTTGCGTGCCAAATTTGAAGAATGTACATCGAAAATTAAGACAGTGTCGTGCTTACAAGGAAATGTGCACATTCACATACACGCACACACACGCAGGAACGCACATACAGACATTTTGTATAAATCACTTTTTTCGACGTTTTGGACCATTCTGAGTGTCCTGACATGAGAATCTTGAAAAAAAAAATGTTCACGAAAACAAAGCTTCCTCTATGAGGAAGCAAAAGTGAATGGTAAAATGCACATAGTTTTTACATCTGGAATGTTTTTCCACTAGAACTCACGGAAAAGTGAGAGTATAGCAATTAATGCCGTATTAAAAAAAAACAGTTACCTCACCTCTGTTATCATGAAATTTTTTTTTTTTCGAGATTTTCATGTCAGGACACTCAGAATGGCCCGAAACATCGAGAAAAGTGGTTTAGAAAAAATGTGCGTGTGCGTGTAGGTGTGCGTGTGCGTCGAAAATTCAATCACCTCTTTCTCAGTAATCGTTCAAGCGATCGGGCGGAAATTTGGCAGGCAAGTGAAGTAGGTATCTCTCTTTGAATGTTGAGATTTTTGATCAAATATATGGAGTCCTTCAGATTTTCTGTAATTTTGAATATTTAAAATAAAAAAGGTGTCGTGGTCGCTCGAACTTTCGTAAAAGTTCGACGATTTAGCTAAATAGCATAACTGAATATACGTTCAATGTTTAGGATTTTATCGAGCTTTGCAATAACTCGAGGACGGTTCAAGTAACTGATCTTAAAATGTTGCATAAAACCTGAATAATGAAAGTCATTGTTTAATACTAAATTTAGGCGAAATCGATGAAGTAGCAAAGACTTTATAGAAACTTGCATTTTTCGTAAATTTTTCGAAAATTCTACAGCTCGAAAATGGTCCAAACAACCGAACCAACATTTTCCATAAAAATTGGATAGAATGTATCGTTGTTTGATACTGAATTTGGTGAAGATCCAACGAAATTTTTTTTCGTACGAACCTTTCTCTACGTGGAAGAAAAAATTGATGAATCGATCCTCTCGTAGAGGCAGCTTTACAAACATTCCAAAATAATGAGTCAGCACTGTGCAAAGTTCTACTTTGCAGACTTTTTTGATCCTAGAAACTTTTCTTTATGAAAAAGCCAATACTGACGATCAATAGCTTTGGCAAAAATTTCCAAACAATTTAGAAGCAATGTGCAAAGTTCAACTTTTTTAAATACTTGCCGTGTCGTCGCTACCTCGAATCTTGATAGCGAAATTTGTAGAGTCTCGAATTAGCGAAATTAGCAGGTTGGATCGGTGGATGTGAGCTGAAAAAGCCCCTCTTATTGACTCTCCATATGCTTGTGGAGAGCTCTCTCCCTAAGAGGTTGGCGCGCTCGCGGCCTCCGGGAGTATCGCGCGGGTTCACCGACTCCTCGTACGCCTCGCTCTCTCGCGCTCTCTCAATCTCGTGCGTAATGGAGACCGGGGCAAGCTGCATCAGTAAAAAAAGTGGGGCAAAGCTCGTTTAAAAATCAATCATATATAGTCGAAATGTATGTATCTTTGCTTAATCATAGAAGAAACTTTGTTTTTCATGAAAAAAAATAATTTTTCGAATTTGTTGCAACGAATGGCCGCTGTGTTAGTATAATTTTAATTTTTTACTTTGGAAAAAGGAAAACGAAACTGACGCAAAAAAATTTTTTTTACAAATTTTTTTGGATCTGGACCAAACTTTAAATTCAACGTAAATCAGTCGAGTTAAATCTTATATGGCATTTTGAATTCTTTGAAAAATGTCGTCCATGCAGTAGCACCCACAAATTACGAGAGGCAATTTTTTTTTATATAAATGTACTAACACTAAATAATGATTGTCATAGAATTTGGCGAGAATCGATAAAGTGATTCTCATTTTACAAGAATTTACATTTTTTTTTTTTGGGCAACCTCTAAATATTTATATAACGATTTGATTTTTGGAACGTGATTTTCGTTAAGATGATGTTTTCAAATAAAAGTAACAGAATAATGATTAATCGTTTTTAAAAATTTGGCTCTTTACCGAAATCGAATATTGGAATCGCTTTAGGCGATTTTGTAGCCACAAATTTCGGAAGCTTTCTTTTTGTAAAAACATTTTTTTTCGAGATTTCCATGTCAGGATGCTCAGAATTGGCACAACACGTCGAGAAAAGTGGTCTAGAAAAAATGTCTGTATGTGTGTATGTGCAAATTGCCTTGCACCATAAATCATAACTAATCGTAATTTTTCACGTAACTTTTTTAAATATGGCACGCAAGTGGGCTATCGTACAACAACGTTTGGGATTGTACTTGGTGCGAATCGGTTTGAAAATTCACATTTTACGGAATTTGGAAAATCTTGAAAAAATTATTTTGCACGCTATAACTTTCGATAATTTTGTACGTAAATGGACTACCATCAAACCATGATTTGTGTACCAAACTTAATGACAATCGATAGAGTGGCTCTAATTTTATTGCAATTTCAAGTTTTTTTTTTAAATGCCGCAAAGATTTCAACTCCGGTAAATTATGAGATATCCGGCTGGAATTTTCGACGTGATTTCACGATTATTGATTATCAATGTTGAATTTTGTCAAAAGAACTGTCGATGTGTCGGCAAATTTCGATTTTGGTGAATAAAAAAGAAAAAGATGCCGTCATGAAAACAAAAAAATTTTGAAATTTTTTGATAATTTAGCTTAAATATGGTTCACATATCGACTACCATTGAACAAGGCTTGAGTAGAAATTTGGCGCAAATCGATCTGACGGTTCGAATTTTGTGGCGCTTTGATTTTTTTTTGAAAAATTTGGTTCCAGCATTAGCTTGTACAAATTATGAAATACCGGCTTAAAATTTGGTTCACATATGAACTACCGCAGAAGAGGGTTTGGGTGAAAATTTGACGCAAATCGGTCGAGCGGTTAAAATCTCATGACATTTTGCATTTTTTGGAAAAATATATGTCTTTCCAGCTCGAAAAAGCCAGCAAATTAGAATCTTGCAAATTGCTTCCTCATAATTTTCTATCTTTGACAAAGCTTTTTTTTTTTACAAAGCTTCCTGTGTGAAGAAGCCAAAATTGATCAACACACTTCCTGATAGAGGTAGCTTTGTAAAAAAATAAATCTTCGACAAAGATAGAAAATTGTGAGGAAGCATATTGCAAGGTTCTTCTTTGCAGCCCTTTTGCTTCCTCAAGAAGCTTTGTTTCTGTGAAAAAAAAAAAAATTCGAGCTTCTGCTGTAAACATGTTTAGAATGTTCCAAAACGTCGAGAAATCACATAGATATAGAAAAAATGCCCGGATGTATGTGTGTGTGACAACCATTTAACATTTATAACTTGGGAACGTCGCTCGATCAAATTTTTGTCAAAATCCATGCAGTTTACACATGATTTCAAATTTTTCCAAAAATGTCTGTGCGCACTCTAACTGCCACAATTTTTGAAATATTGGACTAAAAATTGATACGAAGTTGGACTATCATAGAACGAGAATTGGGATTTAATTTGAGCAAAATCCATGCAATTCTCTTCTTTCCACACGATACTGAATTTTTTTTTTTAAACTTAATAATTTAATATACCAGGAATAATAAAAATCGCACAAAAGTTGGCATTTTTAATCCGCTATTGAAAATAAAAAAAAAAAAAAATTGAAAAGCTAAAAAAAAGTGAGTCAACTAGCCCCTGGTTTCTTGTACCTCAAGTGGGCTTCTTCAAGTACTTACATCGGCGCTCTCCTCTGCTCGTCTTGACAGTGCCGCGAAGAGATAGAACCTAGGCGCTCCGCTCCAATACAAGCATACGATGTCCGTAGTGTATGCGGGCGGGGAGCGCGAGGGCTGCTACCCGCGGATTCCTCGAGGCAACTAGCCACGATGGATGCTAGTAAACCCGGTGGTTATACTTGGCGTCCTCCACGTCCAGTCGCGGGATCGGGGCAACGATCCGTGGCGCGAGCCACTAGAGCGAGCGAGTGCGCAACAACACCAATCCTCCTTACCGAGTATACAAAGGACACACTATATCAAGGAACCGGACGAACGAATAGCCTTATGTATAAAAATAAAAAAAAAAAAAAAAGAAAAAACGGATCCCACACACTTATCTGGAATTTGCTGGCAATAGTCAGAATCAAGTCATGCCGCATGAACATTGAACGTTTTCCTGGCAGTCTTCCGCTTAACATTTTCAAATGAACATTTAATCGAAGGAAAAATTGTCGAAATGTGACAAATGAAATATGGAATTTCGTTCACGCACAGTACTACCGTTTCTTTGACAAACGGTTAGTTTATAAAGGGATTTCTCAGCGTAACTTTTTTTAATGGAAGGGTTATTTGTAGCTGTAATTATTATATATATATATATATATATATATATATATATACATCATAATTATAGCAAAAATTATTGAAAAAAAGTGTGTTGATTTCAGCATAGTTGAGTTCTTGTGTTATTTTTGCAAATGTCAATATAGTTCTGTGTTATTGAGACGTGATACCTATATATGTATAGGTATATATATATTAAGGGTGGCCCTTAATATTGGTAAAACAAATTTTTTTTTCTCTCATCCCTTTAGTTGACTCGAAATACTGAAAAATTATTTCTAAAAGTGAAATCCGCTCTTAATTTTATCATTAACCTGTGCCCCAAAGGCCCTTTCAAGGAGTTAAGGGGCACAACCAGTTTAACCGCCTAAAAAAAAGGTGATTTTTGGGAATTTTTTAAAAGAAAAATGTTGGGTCGAATTGTTTGAAATTCAGAGGGTATATTGGTGCATGTGTAATGAATACATGTTTGAATTTATGAACGAAAATATTTGATTTTGGACAAGTTATTCGCCATCTCACAAGTCCCCAAAAAAAAAGTTGCTCCACTGTTCCTCCACAAATTAAAAAAAAAACCAAAAGTTTATTAAACCAATTTTTAGTAAGTATATCTTTCTTAGGGATCCCTTCTGCTGACATATCTTTTAGCGCTGTGCTTTTTTTGTGATCCTGGCAGCCCCGGCTTTTTTTTTTTTTTGTATTGTTTGCTTTTCGAGTTTGAGACGGGATATTTTTTCGCGAGAATATTCGCGAATGTTTGATATGCGTGTGTTGAGTAAATGTTGAATTAGCTTGTGTGTTTATCCAGCGAGTGTTGAATTAACATGTGTTGAATCGACGAATGTTAAGTTAACGTGTGTTGAAATTATGTGTATTGAAGTGACGTGTTGAATTGACGTTGTGTTATTGAGACATGGGACCTATATATATATATATTTTTTTTTTTTTATTTTTGAGATTATCTTTGGCGTAGAATTATGTTAGCAAAAAAAAAATGTTGTCTAAGTTTCATTTTAAAAAAGTCGATTGACTTGAATGTATGAGTCATGGAAAAAAGTTGCCACGACTTTGCAAACAACAAATAAGTAAAGTTTGACAAAGTCAAGAACCGAAAATAAAAGTGAGGGAACATTGACAAATTTCGACTCTTTGGTGTGAAGACTTTTTTATGCGTTTAGATTGCAACTTAAATAGGGATTGCGTTTTGCAACAAGCTTTTAAAAAAGATTATTTTCACTGCTACATTATTTCACGTCAATAATTGTGCCAGAAAATTATAATGAAAAGAAGAAGAAAAATTGTCCTGTAATAGAGGCAACGGATGAGCTATAAATTCAAGAAAAATCCCTGCACACAAATTGTGTATTTGTATTTGCAGTAAAATTTATCACAAACAATAGTACTTCAATTTAGAGTACAAATTCTACTAAACATATCAATTTATGTGTTCAAACTATGTATATAAATTTTTACTACAAATTCTTTTTTACACGTACCGCGCAATAAATTCAATTTAATAAATGAATTTATCATCACATCTCGGTCAAGCTCTGACATCTCAGATCGGCTACGTAATTTTTTTTTTTCGAAACGTACTTGTCGAAAAACTCGGGCAACATTTTTTTTTTTTTTAGGTTTTTAAAACACTTTTTGCCTGAGATATAATTTTTTGAAACTTGTAAAAAACCTACGTTTTTGAAAATCTGAAAAAATTCTGAAAAATCTTATAAAATATAACAAAATTTTTGAGCCCTATGCGAAGATGGAGATTTCATAACTGTCGAAGATAAATTTGAAAAAAAAAATTGAAAGGTAAAATAAAAAATTAGAATTTATTTTTGGGATAAAAATGAACAAAAAAGTTTCTTATAATATAGATCGAAAAAGTGATATTATCAAAATGGCGGTATGATGACTATCTGGGCTTAAAATTTTTTTAAATTTTCTATAAGATTTTTCAGAATTTTTTCAGATTTTTAAAAACGTAGGTTTTTAAAAAAATTCAAAGAATTATATCTCAGGTAAAAAGTGTTGAAAAAAATCTAAAAAAAATTTGGTACGTGATTTTCGATAAGTAATTTTGTATAAAAAATTACGGTACCGATCTGAGAGGTCATCGCCAGATCTTGATCGAGATCTGATGGATTGCCCCATATATATATCTATAAAATACAATTTTTACAATATATTTTGTAAACAGTAGATTAATTTTACGTCATACTTGTACATTAAATTTGTAAGAGTATAAAGACTGCATTTTTATAAAGAGTCTTTTACAGTATAAAAAGTAATTTAACAGAATATTTATGTATACTCTGGATTTAACTAATAAATTTGAAAACAACTAACACAAAACGATTTGTCATCGAATCGACATATTTTTATATGCTAAATTGGAAGTGACACAAAATATTCAATAATTTAGCAAATTTAAAAAAAAATACTCTTTTTTTCAAAATTAATAATTGACACGCACAAAATATAATATAAAAGAAAATTATCCATTTTTAATGTAAAAGTTATATATTTCATAAACCGAAAAAACACTATTTTCAACGTGTTATTTTCGTACTTTTTGCCTAAAACTACGTAAAACTGACATAAAAATTGATGTTCAAGTTAATAGAAATTTCGTACGGTACAATCTTTCTAGGGTAATCCAGTCAATGGATGAACAGCTACCAATGAATGAACACAACCATGTTTTCGTTTCCAAATAGTGTCTGTGCTTAGAAATCTTCAAACGAACATTCCTAAAGTTGATTTTTACATTGCAAGACGACGGCTGGCGTTTCAATCTTTTATCATTTCGATATAATAGCACAACCAACCGTAGTTTCAGGTTACATTAATGTAGAACTAAGATGAGCAGCTGACTGAAAGTTTTATAATTTGCTTTTCGGAAGAAAAATGCTCGAAACTTTCCACGAAAAGTGTTAAATACTAAAAGTGACGTTCCAAAGTTTATTTCGTGACCCTGTGAAGCCGATTTTAGCTGCTCAAACGTTTGTTTTGGGGTGTTCATACGTTGGGTTGAAGATTCAGGGTGAATCCAATGAATGAACGGTCGTTCATTCATTGGCCTATCGTATTTAAAAGATTAAGCCAATGAACGATATGATTGAACTGAAGTAAACTGTGCTGCATTACTGTCGGATTATGTTTGAATTTATTACCATTAACGGGAATCAAAGAATAGACAGGCAATGAAAAAAAGTAAGAAGAATATAATAAACAGTACTAAAAAAATTAAAAATAATAATTACGCAACAGGGATGGACACCGTTGAATGAAAATTACACTTTCGAATGGTTTTTCATTCGAAAATGTATTTAAATCGTGCTTCTAAATACTTTTTCGAATGATAAACCATTGAAAAGTGTAGTTTTCATTCAATGATACCCATCCCTGTTACGCAAGTACCAAGAAGTAAAAGAAAATAAGAAACAAGAACTAATCAAGAATGCACGAGGTCGTGAGTTTAAAAAAAGCCCGAAAAAAAATGAACACTGATAAAGTTGATGCTGAACCCATCAATCAGTAAAAAGCTAAATAAAAAATAAATAAAAAAAAAGTAATGGCTAAAAAAAAAACTCCAAGCAGTGAGAAAGAGCAACAAGCCTGGCAAAAGCTAGTATTTAAAATGCTCACTTATTGTAAACCTTGTAATAGCATTATTACCTTCTGTAAGAAAAAGTCTATTAATTAAAAAAAATATACTTGTTTATGCAATCGTTCAATTAATTGAACAGGCCGATACTTACCCGTACTTATTCGAATATTACGTGCGCGTTGAATTGGTGTTCATAAATTGGACATCATCTGTTCACTCACTGGCCTGAGTCATTGAGCGGTGTTCATTCGCTGGGTTTTTGTAGTACCTTCACAAAATACGTATTTTTTCATGTCGCCTTCAATTGTAATCGAACATTATGACAGTAATGGCTTGTCAGGGATCTAAATTATCAAAAATGACTGTAATATCTGAGCTTATTTACCTAGTAATCCATTTAAACCGATACAAATATGACATATCTTGCTAACCGTTCGTTCACATTGGTAGGATTACCCCATCAAAACTATACCCACAATTTTAATTTCCATTTTTACGTTAAAACCGTTAGTTCAACCGAATGCAGTGTCCTTCTGTATTCCCACTTGATTTCACTCTCTAAAATATCTGTAAATCTGAAGACCCTCGCCCTGATCTAACATTGTACATGCGGAGTGCTGCTCTTAATGGTCAAGGTGTCATAATCATGTATATCTCGAAGCTCGGTGACTCGCCGGCTCGAACCAAAGAGGTATCTATAACCCTAAGCCACATCAAGTTTCTCCATAGCTTCTTCTGGCCTCACCTCGTTGCCGAGGACTCTTCTGGCCGTTGCTTCTGCTGCTGCTGCTGCTGCTGCTGCTGCTGCTGCTGGCGTGGTAGTTGAGCAAAGAGCAACAGGTAATATACATATA
Source organism: Perithous albicinctus (assembly GCA_964016905.1). Classification (NCBI taxonomy): domain Eukaryota; kingdom Metazoa; phylum Arthropoda; class Insecta; order Hymenoptera; family Ichneumonidae; genus Perithous; species Perithous albicinctus. Next base: position 8,822,832 of record OZ024696.1, on the reverse strand, counting down.
TATATGTAGCTTCGAATATCCTGCAGAGAGAAAGAGCAGGAGTGATTAAGCTGGTAGAGGGCGCAACGAAGCACGACGAAGAGGGCGAACAAGACAAGTAGGAGTGGGAAAAGGCAAGCCTAGAAGCACACCGTCGGTTTCAAGAGTTACCCACCAACCGGTGTAAAAGAGCGAGAGAAGAAGGGTGTCCCGGTATGAAGCTAAACGCAAGAGAGAAAGGGACAATCGCTGGAGAACCGTCTCTCCGCCAATGAGATACCAGGGTCGCGATGACGTAGTCTTGTCTCGACTCTTGTGTACCCGCGTCTCACGAAAACTCGAGTTCCCGTGGTACCAGTCCGTCCGCGGTCTCCCGGCTGGACGCGAGATACAGGTGCGAACAGCCAGAGAGAGAGAAAGAAAAAAAAGAAAAAAAAAAGGAAACAAGAAGTCGCGACCCGCGATAAGAAAACGCGAGGAAAAACAAGTTTTATTTATTTTAGTTTTTTAATTTATATTAATTGAACGAACTAAGTGATTTAATACAAGGAGAAAAAACTGGCCATCGGATATACAAGAGGGTGGATTTTAAGGTGGAAGGAGGCTGTTATCAGCCATGGGGACGGGTAAGTCGTCTGTGGTGTCTTCATGGTGTTTAAAAAAAAAAAGAAAAAAAAAAAAGAAAAACAACCTTATGGTAAATTGAAATAAAGGATACTCGAATGAGTCTCCACTCTTTTGGTGGTTTTTGCACCTGGCAACTGATACCAGACGGTTCGCCGGCTGAAGCGAAACTCTCACGCTTTCCTCGTTAACGATTTTTACATTTAGAGAGTTATCTGTTACTTTTGTCGATTTTGCGATTTTTAGTTTGGTTGCTTTTATTAGCTTCTTTTGCTTCTATTTCTATGGACAACATTGAGATGTCTAATTTTAATAGCTACGCTCAGATTTCTTTTGTACAATAAATTATTCGACAAGATGTGATTAGACAAAAGCAGAATGTGAGAATTGCAGAACTCTTCCGGTCGTTCACGTCTCTCGGTGTGCAATCACCTTAACGCCTTTTAGAAAGTACCTCGCTGAGAGTCGTGTGATATGTGACCGACATAAAATTGGGGATAATGTCGAAAGCCGCGCCTCTCGTTCGCGAAAAATAAAAAAAAAAAAAATATGAAAACGCATATCATTTTTGTAAAAAGAAAAAAAAAAAAAGATGCCTCCAAGTTATTTTGCCAGAGGGACACTAGAGAATAGCACTCTTTCACCTTCTCGACGCGATTCGTCTTGCGCCAAAGGTCAATATACCGGTCTGCTTGTGACTCTCGCCTTGAGAACAAAAATCCACGTAGCTAATACACGAACAGCCAGGCAGCTTCGTTTATGAAAACATCTGGAGAATGAAGGATAAATAAATTGTGAGAAAAGTGCAGTGCGCTGTTAATTGTGATTGTAAAAAAAAAAAGCAAAATTGCAGTGCCCTGCCTATATGTACAATTGTTTTGTCAAGTAACCCGAATGGTGTGAATCGATATTGCTCGAGTGGAGTGCGAGAGTGCGGATAACAGTTTCGCAAGGAAACGACCATTCCTTGTGGAGAAACGAAACGGATATGATATATGGTCCTTTAGTTTATGGACATGAGGACCGGGAACGCCGTGTCACTCGAGGTAACGCAAGTGCCTATTTTTAGAGTCAGCGACGATGACCGAATCTTTCCTTCTGACAGAAGGTGGAAGGTATCGTCTTTGATGCATTGGAGGGAAGAATTTTTGTTTTCAAAAAATATATATCATGTCGATGAGAAAAATTACTAAAAAGTGGTAGTCGAGAGATTATTTTCTGGAAAGTAATTACGATTTTGATTAAATTCTTATATAATTTTTTTTTTTACTTGAATTTTCTAGTAAAATTTTATGGTGAGTGAAAAATTTTTGTTTAAGGAAATCTACTCGTTTTTATTGTAAAATTTAGTAGGAGGCGTTGACATGAAAAAGAAACTTCTCAACAGAGATTTTTAGTAAATTGTAATTCAAATGCAAGTAAAAAGAGAATTTATATTTTTTTCACTAGAATGTGTAGTACACATTTATATTATATAAATTTTGATATTGTAATGTTAGTAAAAATTGGAGTAAAAATGTTTTTGTTAAAATTTTTACTTCAGATTGTCTGTCAGTTCTTGACGCAGATTTATAGTAAATTTTACAGTAATTTGAAGTAGAACCTTCAAGAATAAGAATTTTAATTGGAATCCGTATTATAAATTCTTAATATAGAAATTTAATATCAAAATTTTACTAGAAATTAAAGTAAAAAATCTCTGTATAATAATGTTTGCTGAAATCTAAAGTATAGATTCGTGTCATTTGTATTTTACATTAACATTTTACTAGAAATTAAAGTAAAAAATGCATGTATAAGAATTTTTACTTTAACGTATAAGCAAATTTTACTAGAAATTCGGCGTCACATTTCGAAAGAAGCTTCTCAATGAAAATATTTAGTCAATGTTACTGTAAATTTAAATAAAAAATGCAGAATGAGAATTTTTACTAAAATCTGTAGTATAGATTGTGGCTATTTAAATTTTATATTAACATTTTACTAGAGTTTATTGTAAAAATATCTCTATAATCATTTTCACTTTAACCTGCAGTAAAATTTACTAGAAATTTAGCGTCGGGTTTCGAAAGAAGCTTCTCAACGAAAATATCTAGTCAATTTTAATGTAAATTTAAGTAAAAAATATGGAATGAGATTTTTTTTTACTTGAATCGGTAGTATAAATTCTTGCTATGTAAATGTTATATTAAAATGTTAGCTAGAAATAGCTGCTAGAAATAAAAGTAACACTTTCTATACAAGCATTATTTACCAGAATTTCCAGTAAAATTTACTAAAAAATTCAGTGATTTAATTTATAGTGTAATTTTGACTATATACATTAACTTATACATAAATTTAACTATAAATTCAAGTAAAATGTCAGTATAAAAATTTTTATCGGAGTTTCTGGTAAAATTCACTAGGACTCCTAGATTCTTAAATTTAATGTACAAAGTCTACTATATAATTTTGCATATGGGGCAAATAACGTCAAGTCGGCCACCCCAATTTTTCATGTCAACAAAACGTCCTCACATTTCTTCAGGATGTTGGTCTAGTTGAAGAAAGAATGTAGGAATTTTTTCAGATTTTTTAATTGCATATTCCAGCCATTGAAAATAGCTGAAAATAATCATTGTTTATTTTTTAACGCCAATACTACGGCTCGCAAAAAAAAATCATAACATCAAATTTAGGATTTTCAGTGTACTTGAAGCGAAATTGCCGCCCATCTCGCCAATTTTTTTTAACATTCTAGGCATTTTAACCAACAAGATGTGAAAATTTCAACTAAATCTAAAATAACGTTTCGGAGGGGAAAAAAGTGGCAACTTTGTTTAATTGAAAAATAGCATAAAATGAAATCGGAGAAATTGACAAAAAATGTTATTGGAAAGTACGCTGAAAATTCAAAATTTGATGTTATGATTTTTTTGTGTGAGCCGTAGTATTGGCGTTAAAAAATAAACAATGATTATTTTCAGAAATCTTTAATAGCTGAAATATGCAATAAAAAATCTGGAAAAATTCCTACGTTTTTTCATCGACCCAACCAACATCCTGAATAAATTTGAGGACGTTTTTTTTCACAGGAAAAACGGGGGTGGCCGAGTTGACGTGTTTTGCCCCATATAAGTTTTACTATACTCCAGGAAAAAAATTCTGTAAAAGAAATTTTACTGCAATATGTCGTGAAATTTACTAGGATTCTATTCTTTTGACTACCATGATATTATTGTAGATTTTTCCTACCGACATAGTAATCTTAACGATATCTTTATCTCCTTATGTGAGTTGGATCGTCGGATAAACCTTAGATTTGAGTTTCATGCCGCAACAATAGAAACTCGTCTGTGGAAATTTTACACACGTACTTGTGCGTAATCCGAACGCTCTTTTGCCGAGAGAGACTGCGTGTATTACGGTAACGCGCTCGCTCTTCGGGTACATAAACGGGAAAGCGCGAGAGAGAATTGCGCGAGGTCATGGCAGCATAACGTTAGAGCGCAACTTTTGCACACATCAGGCAACAAACGGGCGGACTCGCGGATATGGAAAATGTTGCGAATTAAAACGCGAACAGGCGTGGGTTACCTGAGATGGCTTATCGATTATGAGTGCCCACGCGACCGAGCGAAGGAACGATACAGTGAGCTAAGGTCGTAACGATGCAACAGGTCGAGGTAGTCGAGCACATTACACTAGATAATATTTCTAGGAGACAAAAAATTATCGTGAGTGGAGGACAATTAAAGTTTGAAAAAAAAAATTTTTAAATTAGCCTCACTAGAACGGGATTTGAGACACTCTCTGTTGGTGTAGCCACCTTTTTCTGAACCTCCATGATATTACTTATCTTTTTTTTTTTTTCTTTAATTTTTGGTGTAATTTTTTTTTAATTGTTTATTCTGTAAAAGAACGAATCGCACGTCAAAAATACTATAAGAGTTATATGAGGCAAAACACATCAAGTCGGTCGCCCCAATTTTTCATTTCAACGAAACGTCCTCAAATTTATTCAGGATGTTGGTCTGGTTGAAGAAAAAATGTAGGAATTTTTCCAGATTTTTTATTGCATATTTCAGCTATTAAAGATTTCTGAAAATAATCATTGTTTATTTTTTACCGCCAATACTACGGTTCACACAAAAAAATCATAAGTACACGAAATTTTTGATGTTCAGCGTACTTTCCAACAACATTTTTTGTAAAATTGTCCGATTTTATTTTATGCTATTTTTCAATTAAATAAAGTTGCCACTTTTTTCCCTCCGAAACGGCATTTTCGATTTATCTGAAATTTTCACGTTTTGTTCTTTGAAATATCTAGAATCTTAGAAAAAATTGTTACAGAGAGACAGCTCTGTTACAGCTCTTCGAATGTGTAATTGCTCTCTGCGTTCAGCAGGGCTGAGAATGTCTATGGAAAATATTCTAAAGCCCGCATTACATTGTTTTTATTATGTAATTCTTGTTTTTTTTTAATTACCGCGATGTTTGATAGTTCGAAGAGCTGTAACTCTGGAGCGAAATTACCGTCCATCTCGCCAATTTTTTCTAAGATTCTAGGCATTTGAACGAACAAAAAGTGAAAATTTCAACTAAATCGGAAATGCCGTTTCGGAGGGGAAAAAAGTGGCAACTTTATTTAATTGAAAAATAGCATAAAATAAAGTCGGAGAATTTTACAAAAAATGTTGTTGGAATGTAGTTTGAAAATCCAAAATTTCATGTTCTTATGATTTTTTTTGCGAACCGTAGTATTGGCGTTAAAAAATAAACAATGATTATTTTCAGCGATTTTCAATGGCTGGAATATGCAATAAAAAAAATCTGAAAAAATTCCTACGTTTTTTCTTCAACTAGACCAACATCCTGAAGAAATGTGAAAACGTTTTGTTGACATGAAAAATTGGAGTGGCCGACTTGACGTGTTTTGTCCCATACACACACACACACACACATACACATGCATCTGGACAATTTTTCTAAACCACTTTTCTCGACGTTTCAGACCATTTTGAGTATCCTAACATAAAAATCATAAAAAAAACACACAAATTTTCATGAAAACAAAGCTTCACAAAAAAAAAAAGAATTGTTACTCTAACTGCAATTGTAGTTCTGCCAACAACAAACGATTGAAACTATTTCGACAACTACAATAGCATTTAACAATACCAACACTATTGTAGTATCAACAATGCTGTAATTTGTACAACATTTGTACTATTTATTACTTTACAAACAGTAAAAGCAACACGAGTATTACTAAAACGTACAAAAATTGTAGCTGCAGTTACTAATTACCGATACTACAAACAATAACTAATCGTAACACCTGTATCTGTAAAATAAACAACAATGTGTTGTAGACGTAAAAACAATCGTAGTAACGGCGGCAACAAACTTTTACAACAAATTTGCACTACCGATAACATCATTTTTTTCCCCTGTTCCTCTATAAGGAATCAAAATGTCCAGACTAGACACACAAGTGAATTTCACATCACAAACATCAGTAGAGACTCCTCGGATATGCAAAGTTAGAGTGGAAGAGCAAAAAAGAATTGGAAACAACTGACTACCAGTTTCAAGGCTAGCCGTCGTCTGATTAGGAATTGCCGAGCGTGCGAATGATGCCATCGCGCTTAACCGCGTTCTCTTCATCGCATTACGCACAGTTGCACACGCATTTATTTCATACATATATGCTCTTGGTAAATATGTATTTCCTTCCGTGCAACCTATGTACATCTGCTTAACTATTAATCGAACCCCCCCCCCCCCCCCCCCCCCTCCGCACCCCCCTCCCCCCACTTCGCCCTCGCAGCGGTTTATCGATCCTAGTTTTAATAGCGAGTCGTTTTGCTTCGAGATTCTCGGATAGCTCGAAGAATCGAGGGAGATCGGAACTCGCCAGAAGACGAGTATCGGATTCTCCTGAGCATCGGTAGCTTGTTGCTGCTGCTGCTGCTGCTGCACGCGCACGCAACCGAGAATATATACAGACCCGTCCTTCGATCACGGCCTCGCCCACCTGTAATCCTCCCCATCGTTCAACTCCTCAAATTACACCACCACCTCTCCGTTACACGAAACAAGGATCATGCGTCTCTTGGCGTTATTTGGAGTAAAAAAAATTGGGGCACGCGCCAATGCTCCGAGGAACCACAAAGTTACCGCGACTTGAAAATTATTAAAAAAAAAAAAAAAAAAGAATTAGAACTTTGGAACTTGTCAATCGCTCGCTTATTATTTTGTAGCTTTGACAAAGTCGCCTTTGGGAGAAAGTATCTTGATTAATGCTGGTTTCCTCGTAGAGGAAGCTTTATCGTTTCATTGAGAAAAGATTTTGTTCAATACAACGAAATATATTTAGTTGCAATAGCATCTAAAATATCTGTTAAAAGTTCGAAAATTTATTAACAGAAAATGATAAGAGTGGGTTAACAGAAAATGAGTGAGATGGCATTTCCGTCAAATGAACGATTTACTTGGGCCATTTTTTTTACATAACTCTTTCGCTGTTTTTCGTTAATATAGAAGGATTTTTGGTAACGAAATTTGAAAAATCTTTACTTGACAACAAATGTTTGTTAATAGTTAACAAATGTTTATTTAATGCTAACAGAGATTTGTTAACAGTTACGAAATCTATATTTGAAATAATTACTGGTCGTTTGAGCGTGGACATTATTTTTATCTACACTCGAACAAAAGGTGTAGTTGACGAAATTTGTATGTTTCATATTTCTTAAGTTCAGTCAACTAGAATGTCTATGCTCAATAATTTTCATTTGTTTCACGTCCATCGGGAAAATATTTGTGTTTTTCAAAAGTTCAGCAGAAATTTGTAATTACCGACGTGAAAAACCTGTCCCCTTTTTATTTATGCAACCAAAATTATGCAATCAGATTCGTTGTAAAACGAACTTTCTGTAATTGATGTTTATATATTGTCTATAATTTTTTGAAAAATATTTGAAATATTAAATCAGAAAGTTTATTTCCTATAAATGGAAATTGGTGCAGTCAATTAGATCCTTTTTTTGGGTGTAACACTTTTTTTTTCTCTCAAATATACGTTTATTATCTCTTAAAAAAAATTTTGGTTGTGTCAATTCAAAGCTTCAAATAAGTGATTTCTTAACGATAACAAAATATTCATTTCGCCATATTTAACATTATCATTTGTTAACAATTAACAAATCCTAGTACCTACAAATAGACTCTTCTCTTAGTGTACGTAAAATATTATGAGGAAGCAATCTGCAAGGTTGTACTATGCAGGCTTGTGTAAAAATTAAATCAATAGGGCACACACTAAATTATCGACACGATATTTGTGCAAATCAACGGATCAACGTAACAACAATTAGGAAAAATATAAATTCTGATAAAATTTTAAATACTAGACATATGTTCGTAAAAATTTTCCACCGATCATGATTTAATATTACTTAAGTTATATACGAAATTTTAGTCAGATATCTTATAATTTGCTCGAGTTAGCGCGCGAAAGATATATATTTTTTTTTTAAACTCAAAATGCCATGAAGTGCTGGACCTTTCGACCGATTCGCGTCGAGCTTGAACCCAAACTTTATTCCGTGATAGCTTGTGAACCAAATTTAAGATAAATCTATAAGAAACTTCAAATATACAGGGTGTCCCATTTTAATCTTTCAGTTGATTTATCTCGGAAAATTCTGCCCAGTTCTATGAGTATAATGAAGCTTTTAGGGTTCGAAGGGGGAGGTTAAAAAAAAAATTCAAAATTGGTCCAACATTCAAAATGGCGGAATTACGACAGCCGACATGTTTTTTTAAAATGGAAGATTAAAATGGGACGATAGCCTGTATATATTTTTCTTGAGAAATATTTTCTTTTTATTAAGCAAAATCGAAATTTACCATCATAGCGACCATTCCTTATACAAAATTTATCTTTTATAATCAATAATCGTGAATTCACGTGGAATATTGCAGATAGATATCTTAAAATTTTAAAAAGTTGGAATGTTTACGGACATTAAAAAAAAAATTTAAGAATATCTTGAAAAAAAAAAGAAAATTCATGAAAACAAAGCTTCCTCTATGAGGAAGCAAAAATCATTGAGATATTTTGGGCTACCCTACACTGTTAAATATCCGGTGTTAAAAAATTAACACGGCGTGGAATTATGAGGTGTTGCATAAAATCAACACCGTGTTTAATGGCCGGTGTTAAATAGCTGGTGTCAATTTGCACTTTAAGGGCATGTGAAACATGTACCACGTGACACGTGAGTGCGAGAGGGATAGCTGCAATTTTGGAAACAACGCCATTCCAAGGCTATTGTTATACTGTTTCGAAAATCAAAATTCTGACTAATTCATTCACGAGATTCACATTACTGGCGTGTGTATTTCAATTTTCGCTTCGATTTGTTCATAATTCGAGAAAAACGGCACTTCCGAACTTTTGAGGTGCAAAGTCGGTATTTCACATGCCCTTAACCTCAAAACTTTAAACACATTTTATTTGCAAGTAGCCAAATGGAATTCAATTATTTGCTTTGGCTTTTATTTGTGCAATGATTCTGCATCGATTGCTAACAATTAATTGATTTTCATCGACTTATTCCAAATAAATATGGGTTTAAAGTTTTGAGGTGGAAGATCTATAATTTTAACACCACGCTCTTGTGTAAACTTAACACTGGAAAAAGTGTTATTAACACCAAAGCACTCTGGTTTTTTAACAGTGCAGTGACCACCATTGATCTAAACCAAAACTATTTCCTGTAGTGTTTACGTTGCGTCTATTAGCGACCTTTGTATTATGATAAAAATTTGGCAAATCGTAACTCGGGTCTGAGTCAACATTAGCCGAAGATTCCGACGTTATCGACTTTCCTATATAAGATAATCTCCAACTATTTGTAATACTACATTTTTGTCCACTCTAATTGCTTCACCAATTCGTAAATTGATGAAACAATTAAATTAATTAGCTAAATTATTTACCCAGTATTTCGCGTTAATACCGGATAATTATCATTATTTTGCTCCGGTATACTGTCCGAAACCGAATGTAGCTCTGGGTGCATAAATGTACGAAGTGCAAGTAGGGAAAATACTTAATTCGCGGTCACGTATCCGTTCTCTTCTCTTATACTGTAACATCGATAATATATTACGTCGTGACGATGATCGACTGCAACTCTGCAGTTCTCGTCCGTGACGACCCGGCGAGAGAGAAAGAGAAAGAGACAGAAAGAGAAAGAGAAAGAGATAGAAAGAGAAAGATAGCGCTCAAAAATAAGAGAAGCTCGAGCGACAGAAATTCCATGGATAATTGTCGTCCTCTCGTTTCTCCTCGGATTCCCAACGATCCGGAGCACACCGGGCGTGAGGTAGATATCTCTCGTTCCTCTTTCTCTGTTCCAGCTTCATAGCAGCTTCAGCAGGATCGCGAGGCCTGCTCCGCAATGTCGACGAGGTCGGGATTACCGGTTAGTCGGCTGGCGAAGCACGATTCTTTGCTTCTTCCTCTCTGTGCCTCTTCTCTGGTGTCCAGCCAAAGGAGTCGTCGTTGATGTCGTTGCAGCGAATGCCAATCATTCGTCCTCGGTTGTGCTCCGCTAACTCACGTCCGCTTCTGTTCTATACTCCCGCAAATTCACGTTACAACGAGGCTTTTGCTTTCAGCTGAAAAAATACCAAGCTAATTTCAACGCAGAAGTCACTTTGCAGTACTTAAACTATTTTTTTTTGCAAATGTCTTATTTCTCAATTTATTTCGGCAATCTGAAGTAATTTCACGCTGCATTTTTTACACAATTTATGAAATAGGAAACTGAATATTCTAAAAAAAATTATGTTTCAAGCAAAATATTCAAACTAATATGCAATTGTATTTTTTTTTGTTTTCAATGAGAAGCCGTTGATTTTATTTCAAATTTTACAGAATTTGCAGGGATGTGTTTAGAATTTTGAAAAATCGTTGCGTGGTAATTCAACATTAATAATTCTACTTCTAAATTGTAAAGAAAATTGGTGTTCAATATCACAGAAAAAAATGACATTGTTGAAAACAATCCATTTTATTCAGACACCCTTAAACGGATAAAATAAACTAAAATGTATTTTAAGCATTAATTTCGTAGCAAAAGATCTGAGATATTTTTGTAGAATTTTGGAAAAAAAATACTGAGAATGATATCTGCAGTTCTGAAAAAATATTTTTTTTATTCTCTCGCTACGTCTTTGAGTGGTGTTAGCCGATTGCAGTTGCAAAATCGCACTTTTGCGTAAGCATGCGTTTACATGATAAATTCCAGTCTCGTTCGTCTCTAGGCTACTCCGGTGATCGATAGATCAGAGACCGGTATCTCTTCGCAGCTGAGAAACGGAAAAAAAAAAAAAAAAACAGGAGGGAGTAGTAAGAGACGCGCCAGTAGTGTCGACGAGGCGCGGTTGTGCGCGCCTTCATTGCCGATTATAGGCATCCTCCGCTTCGCTCTCGCTGATTCAATCGTCGATGCTATTTCCCGCTGTTGTACACTGCGTATATAAAACCTTTCTCCGTGGCATCGACGCTTAATTCCCTTTCGTTTCATGTCTCTGCTTTTCCGACTTGTCTTGTCTTCGTCATCTGTAAAAAACATATTTTGTCAAAGTAGGCTAGGCATTTGTGTCACGTCCATCACCGGGAAAATATTTGTGTTTTCCAAATGTTCTTTTTTATTTGATGCAACCAATATGATGCAATCAGATTCGTTGTAAAAAGAACTTTCTGTAATTTATATTTATATATTGTGTATAATTTTTTGAAAAATATTTGAAATATTAAATAAGAAAGTTTATTTCCCATTAATGGAAATTGGTGCAGTCAATTAGATCCTTTTTTTTTTGGCGTAACACATTTTTTTTTTCTCTCAAATATAGATGTCTTCGTAATCTGTAACAAAAATATTTTGTCAAAGCTTCTACTACTATGCAGGCTAGGGTGTTTAAAAAGAAATTGCCATTTTTTTATTATTTATAAATATAATTTATAAATATAATTTATAATTTATAAATATAAATTTTATTTTCTTAAAATAAACCTCGCCAAAGGAGACCACTGACAAAAAATTCTAAAAGTTACCACATTGGAAGTTTTCACTCAAAAATGCGGTACCACTGAAATGTGAAGTGCTTTTGGATATTGAAAACAATAGTTTTACAGTCGGGGAACATAATTTTTTTTTTTATTTTTCGTACGCTACAAAATTGATTTCCTTCAACTCTTTTTAATATAAGCAAAAAAATTACCCTTTTTTTCATGCTTCTCTCACCCTTCAAAGTGTAGGTTTCGACCTTTAATGAAACGTCGCGAAATGGGACCACAATTTTCAAAAAAATTTCAGAGTTGCCGCATTCGACGTCTAGAACAAAATGTTTTTTTTGGCCTACCATATGAAAAAGAAGAAAAGTGAAATCAATTTCCTTTTTTGAATATGTAACTTAAAAAAATGTTTCCCATCCCCCAAAATTATTGTTTTCAATTTATAAAAACACCTCGCAAAAGGGGGACGCTAATAATTTCGATTTTGTGGTGGCGCATTTTTTCGGTATAAACCTCCAATGCGGCACCTTTTAGAATTTCAGAAGAAAAAAATTATGCATTTTTTTTAACACCCCAATGTACAGACTATTGAAAATTTCAGCTTTGAAATTCATAAAATGAAGTCTTTTCATGAAAACCGCATCAAAATTTATTGTGTATCTTCGTTAAATAAAACGTAGTTTTGATATTGAAGCTGAAAACAAAACACCAATGTTTTTGGTACTTTACCTGTAAATGTGTTTTCAATTTCAATATCAAACCTAGATTTTATTAATATTAAAAGACACACAGCAATTTTTTTGGATTGCAATACTTCCTCTTTTACATACTCTGTATGTGATGAGGAAATTAAAATGCAAAATGGAATTTAAAAAAATAATACCATTTTTAGAAACATATTGGATGGTAAAAGTTGAAAACAAATTTGCTACGATATATCGAATTGACTAATTTACTAATTTGTTTATTTAATGAGTGAATTATCGTCAATTAATTTATGTATTTTAGTATATTAATTTCACATTATGTTGAATGGTTATTATTTATTGTGACAGTAGATAAATTGTAGTACACAGGTATTACAATTTTCAATACCGAATACATTAATTTTAGAATGCAAGAATGTAATGTAATATGTTAATTATAAATTTTACATTGCATCATGTTTAAATTCCACTATTCATGATTTGCAAATTTAATACAAATGTTGTGCATGCATTGTATATTACACAACAGCATTAAAAAGCATTTTTTTTATATTTGCTTGTAGTTGTTTAAGACAGTTTCAAAAACTTAAAATGAAATAGTATTAAAATTAGTTACGTTTACCCTTATAAGAAACATTATCTCGGTATGCGCAACTATTAAATTTTCGTGTCTCATTCAGATCAATTTCTATGTACAGATATTGATTTTAAGACTCAATTGCTAAGTTTCATATGCATTGTATATGAATTACAATTTCAATTTTGAAGTTTGCTAATTTCGTATTACTTTGTATATCAAATATGTTGTAAATAAATAAAAAGTTAGCAGTGCAGTTCTTGGTAAAAAAAATGTACTGAAAATTTACGGAACAAAATTAAGTTTTCACTTGTAAACTGGAATATTAAATTTACCGCAGAATCGAAATATAAAATAAAATAAAAATTGTATGTTTCTATGTGCAGATATTGATTTTAAGACTGAATTTCTAAGTTTCATATGCATTGTATACAAATTACAATTTCAATTTTGAAATTTGCAAATTTCGTATTACTTTGTATATTAAATATGTTGTAAATAAATAAAAAGTTAGCAGTGCTGTTTTTGGTAAAAAAAATGTACTGAAAATTTACAGAACAAAATTGAAAGTTTTCCCTTGTAAACTGGAATATTAAATTTCCCGCAGAATTGCAATATAAAATTAAATGAAAATTGTAGTGTAGCATAAGAAAATTATGAAAAAATTGGCAACTTTATATAGAACTACTGTAGTTTCATTTTAGAATTTGAAAATTTCATATAAAAGTACTCTAAATTTATATCATATATTCGTATATCGTATTTAATATACCAGTTTGTAACATTGTCAGAGGATTTTGTAGAGGGATTTCACTGGAAGGGGAATTTGTAAAATCTTTCAAGATTGCTACTATAATTTTCCAAAAAATTTTTAACAGTGATTTTCAAACGAAATATTTACGAAATATTTCATAAATAAGGAAATTTAATACAGAGCTTTTGTAACTTGACTGCTCTTGTATAATTTGATATGCCAGCTGATAAATGGAATGTCCCAAATTTAAATTATAGCATTAAAATAATTATAAATATTTCGATAAACGATCATCTAACCAATAGCCAATTTTCAAAAGGACCTCAAATATTTTTTCCGTCAAAAGTTTGAAAGCCAGTTTATTACTAATAAAATCAATAGTCTTGCAAATACTATTACAAATTTTTTACAGCACAGAAGTCTAAAAAAAAGTAATGTGAAGATTCAACGGGTTTTTATTATGAACAATTCTTGATAATAAAAAAATATAGAGACCTGTTTATTTTTTTCTCCATTATCGGAAGCTTACTTATTGGAGGGATTGATGCCCTATGCCGTTAATTTTATTTATATCCGCTTGAAAGGCCATCCGGGCGTCCTTCCCCGACCTTTGTAAATCTCGACTGGAGCGATGTATAGAAGAGGAGACGCTTCCTGGAGATCGATATACTCTTTTTATCCTCCTTCTCTTTGGCACGGTTCGTCGTTCCATCGTAAGTATTCCTGACTTTCTTACGACCTTCCGAGAGCGCGCGCGAGTGAGAGTCCCTAGGCGCCATTGACTTTTTCCTTTTCTCTCCTTCGCTCTTCTCATCTTCTTGTTTTCTCTTCTGGAACTCTTCTGGAGTTGCTGCCGTTCCTTCGTGCCCGCATCACTGCTTCAGCGTGCCTTTTCTTCATCTTCCTCTTCGTCTTCTTCTTCTTCTTCTTCTCCTCCTTTTTCTTCTTGCACCGAGTCAAGGACCGTTCTCAAGGAGGTCGCTCGTTTTAGCCACAGTATAGATGCAACGAGTGTACTCGTGTTCAAACCAAGAGTACTTGTTGCCGCTACTGCTCTACCTGGCAAAATTATATTCGTTTGGTCACTCTTCTGGAAGGTTTGTCATTATCAGCTAAGTTTTACTTTAGCTCATAGGAAATGTGTGGTTATTCTCTTGAGTTTCTTCTTGAATGCAAATTTGTGTTTAATTTTGCGTTTGAAAATATGCTGAAATTTATTTGAAACATTTAAATAAATTATTGAATAGATTTTTTTAGATCTAGGAACGGTTTGTTATGTATTATTGCTTTCGCGCTTAAAAAAATGTTTTTTGTAAGCTTCCATTAAAATTACTGGAAGGTGGATACATATATCTGCTGTCTTAAATTTGATGCACAAGTGAAATATAAAATTAAAGTAGTTAAATACATATAGTAAGTATTTCGAAATTTAGGAAGTTTGATATAAATGTTTTGCAATGAAAACCTATAGTTTACACTCTTAAAAAATGTTCTATCCAGGGTGTATCTTAACTATTGGATGTTCCGTGGAGAATAGATAGGTCACATCGTGATGAGTAAAAATGAATTTGGGCGCAAATTCGAGAAATCAAAATTGGCGGAGATATGGGCGTTTCAATATCGCAACGAGCATTGGCGAGAGTCTCGGCGGGACATTTTTTGTTTACAATTGGGATAAATTCCCAAGAGTCTCGCCAAGAGTCTCGCCGAGAGTATCGGCGTCGATAGACTCGGCGATAGTCTCTGCGAGACTTTTTATTTATTTATTTTTAAACTGGGATATATTCTCAAGAATCTCGCCGAGAGTCTCTCCGAGACTCTCGCCGAGATAAAAATTGTCAGAGATATTGAAACCCCGATATTTCCGGCAATTTTGATTTTTCGAATTTGCGCCCAAATACTTTTATATTCAGCATGATGTAACCTATTTATTCTCCCTAGATCAACCAATAGTTAAGATACACTCTGTATATGTATCTATTAAAAAGAAGCTTCAGAGGTAAAATTAGATAATTCCAGTACTTAGATTTCGAAAGTATACATTATTAAAAGCAAACTGGTATTGAAGCAGATGAAATCGAATTTATGGATACCAGCTTAAAGTTTAAAAAATGTATAACAATCAATTTATTAAAAAATCATTCAGTTTGAGTGAAGAATTCGATCTTTATAAATGATAACTCATTTTTTTTCGATAAATGATGTTTCACGAATTCATTATTTTTCTTTCTTTCACTTCTCAATTAAGAGAATTTTTTTTATATATTTGTAGCTACAGATTTCTCAAAAAAAAAAATGGCTGTAATTAAAAAAATAGAGAATATTATTAAAAATGTTCGTCGGCGAATTTTATGTAACGAACTAAATATCTAACAAAAATTACAAATTTAACATCTATTAAAGAGCGAAAAAATACGTCCCATGGGATTTCGGCGCGTAAACTGAATTATTTGCCTGTAATTTGATTGTTATACCTTTTTTAAAAATTTAAGCAAGAATCCATAAATCCGCTTCCACCTACTTCAATACCAGTTTCCTTTAGAAAAAGTGAGCAAACAATTTTGGAATCCTTGGTAGTCGAATGACATGACTGTGTACCCTTCAAGCCTCGTTAAATTTATTGAAATATAAAAGTACGAATAATTTACACTAAATATTTCGAAAAAATGATGATGTTTAATATATAAATATTCCCACTTAATTTACGTATATCAAATCTAATATACGAGCTGATTAATTAAATTTCGATAATTTAAGTTTGTCAATATATTTTAACGGTTAAATATTCGCAATGTGTAGTCGAGGTGGACGATAGTGACAGCTTAGAGAAAAAAGATTCTGCGAGACGTCGACCTTCGACCTCTCTCTACCGTTAATTATTGTCCCCGTTATTCGACGCGACGACACTGGATAGCTTAGAGACGCTCACGCCCTCCTACATTATCGTGAATCTAAGCTGTAAAGCGTGGGACGTCAAAGACGGTGAGATGTTCAGATTTGGATCGCTCGATAAACCGGTCCACCCACGTGGTTTGTAGCACTTTAAAAAAAAAAAAAAAACCATGTCGATCATTACTATTTCTTTTCATGCTGGTAGCTATAGTCATGAACTCTAGCGACTATTGCATAATTAAAAAAAGAAAAAGTAAATTTATTTCACTCAGTGCGAGAATGGCTGATTTTCCGCATGCTCCGCGTGCGTAAAACCTCCATTTACATACTTTGAAAAATAAAATTTTGTTCGATACACGTGCGAAAAACGTTTTCTTGACTCTTGTGATTGCAACACTCGTGAGAAAAAGTTTTTTTTCGCACTAGTATCGAAATGTAAAGTACGAAACTCCTGCGAGAAATTTTTTCTCAACTCGTGTGATTGCATCAAGGTTTGATCGCACTCGTATCGTAATCTACTATTTTACGCAGGGGGAAAAAAATGTAATTATGAACTGCATTGTCTAATAGATGATTCGATTGGAACCTCGATGTGCAAAGCCGCATTTTACTTGGGACTTTATTTGGATTTTGTTTCTATTTGAATATACAAATAGAAATTCCAGCTTGTGTCTTATATACCATCGCTAACAATCCAGCTATTCGTATTTAATTTCAATTCCTAGGAGTCGATATTCAACCTTCAGGATTCGTTAATATTAAATAGAAGCTTCTATCTGACAACAAAAAATAAGATAATAGAAATGACATTGACTCTGTCGTTGGAAGAATTTTGATAGGAAATTTCGGTTTAACATATTTTTTTTTAGTGATAATTGAAACAAAAATAATTGCTGAAATCCATTGATGAATTGGTATGTAACAATTTCCTGGCCTTATTTATTAAAAAAAAAAACCAGAGGAATAAATCACATTACAGAAAAAGACAGTCATACAAATTTAAAGAAAAATAAGTAAACTACAAATTTCGATAGAAATAAACAATGATCGCAATAAACTATAAAAAAATAGAAATTATTTTAACAATACAAAGATGTAGTTGATGTGGTATTCAAAGATACTAATTAATAATATACTACTTTAATCACAGTAAAAAAGTAGAACCTTGCAAATTGCTTCCTCATTATTTTACATTTGGTTTACCCTGACCGCATTCTTCATCTAACAAAATCGTTGATCATTTTCGCATCAATGATATACGCTCGAAAGTTCGTGCTTTATATTTTTCTTGACCCGACAAATAAAGTACATGCGCGATAAATACATTGTGCTATTAGCAGAAGCCGTCTCTGTGAGCAACTGAAGAATTGGCGGTCCTCCGGCGACTGTCTATATCATCAGCCATGATCGACTACAATCTCCGCCAGGTGTGTTATTATTAACGATTCGAGAAACCGCGGCGCGAGATGCTCGACGAACGATGGTAAAACGAGCAAATTACAGCAATTTTCACCAAGATACCCAGTCGCGCGCGTGTTCGGAAAGCCGCGAGAACTCTCGTATAACGAGAGACGAGGAGCATTGTTTCGTCGAGTGATCGATGTCCAGCAGCACGAGACGTCGTCGAGGTTTATCGCACTTGACTATTTTAACATTAACGGTGAAGCCAGTGTGTGATGGGTACAAATGGCATTACCACATAAATGCTCCTCGGTTAATATTACGCTTCGCGGACCGTTGGTTTTTCTAAATTAATCGCACGATTATGCTGTTAAGGTAGTTGTTGTAGCGATTTAAATTTTTGCTGCGGACACGTTTTTTTTTTTAAGTTTACCTCGAGTATTACTTTTTATTTAAAACAATTTTTAACCAAATTTAAATAGCTAAAGATGAACAAATTAGCGGTAGAATTAATTCTCGTGTTCGTAAGTTCTGTTCGGAAATCTGATGAATCAAATTGGCAACTGAATTAGTAATAAATAAATGAAAGTTTGCAAAGTCCAACCTTGAACTTCTGCTTCCTCATTTTTTTGACCCGTCACAAATTCTCGTCTATGATAAAGTACATTGTTTACTTTTGACTTCCTCATAGAGGAAGCTTTGTGTATGGCGGATCAAAAAAATGATGAATAAGCAAGGTTCGTATGTGCGAGGTTCGACTTTGCAATTGTTTTGAAAAAAAATATTATGAAAATGCAAATTTCTATAAAATCTTAACTACTTTATCGATCTTGCCCAAATGCGGTATCAAATATTGATATACTTTTTTGAAGATTTATTGAAAAATTTCGATCAGTTACTTGAACCGTTTTGGAGTTATAGCATTTCGATAAAAATTACAAAAATGCAAATTTCAATAAAATCTTAAGTACTTTATCGATTTCGCCCAAATTTAGTATCAAACATTGGCACTCTCTGTTTAAGTTTTATACGAAATTTAAGATGAAGTTACTTGAAACGTTCTCGAATTATAGCATTTTCAAAAAAATTACGGAAATGCGAATTTCTATAAAATTTTAACTACTTTATCGATTTCGCTCAATTTCAATGCCAAAGGTCGCACCACCCCCATAAAGTTTTATGCCAAGTTTCAGCCCGATTGCTGGAAATTTGTTCGAGTTAGAGTGTTCACAGACATTTTTCAAAATCTTCAAAATCCAGCACAATAAAAATGCTTCAATCTGTTTTTATAAAATGTTTACCAAAGAGACACTTGACTGTACTGCATACGGGAAAAAAATTTCAGACGATTCGGAACTTTTCTCGACGTTTTAGACCACTCTGAGTATACTGACATGAAAATCGCGAAAAAAATTTTTTGTACGAAAACAAAGTTTCCTTCCTTAGGTTCCTAAGGAATCTAAGGAACCTAAGGAAACTAAAGTATCTAAGTAATGAAAAATTGAAAAGATTCTAAGTAACCCAAGGACCCTAAGGAACCTAAAAAACCTAAAGAACCTAAGCAACCTAAAGAACCTAAGCAACCTAAAGTATCTAAGTAATGAAAAATTGAAAAGATTCTAAGTAACCTAAGGACCCTAAAGAACCTAAGGAACCTAAAGAACCTAAGAACCCTAAGGAACCTAAGGACCCTAAGGAATCTAAGGACCCTAAGGAACCTAAGAACCCTAAGGAACCTAAGGAATCTGAGGAACCTTTTTTTTTTTTTTTTTTTTTTTTTTTTATCGAGGAGAGAAAACTCGTTACGAGCACCCGCGGAAGAGGGCCGCGGGTAGTGTGGGACTGCACTTTTGTGCTACCCACTAAAAAAACTCCTCTAGTTGCTCCTGTTGTTGTTATCCCCCCCCGCGGGACCGACTCTCGTCATTGCTTCGCAGGGGGGGTGGAGATTCGGCAGTGCCGACGACTCTCATGCGTCCCTCCTCCTCCCTCCTTCTGGCCGGACGGTCAGTGCTGGTGGTGGACGTGTCCTTCTGGGCCTCATGGCTTCTTCTTCAGCGTGGAGCACCTGCATGATGCCAGCCGCTAGTGCGCAGCCGGCATCCCAGAGAGCCTCGGAGCGCAGCATTGTCGGCACGAATCCCGCGGTGGTGGTGCGGGTGCCGCTGTTGCGCTCCCATTCTCCTCTGTTCCGCTCGAAACGGGGGCAGTCGAGCAGAACGTGCTCCGCTGTCTCTTGGATCCCAGGGCATACGGGGCAGTCGGGCGATGTTACTGCCCCTATCCAGTTTAAGTACTCCCGGAACCCCCCGTGTCCCGAGAGTATCTGGGTGAGGAAATAATTTACTTCCCCATGCTTCCTGGTGATCCAAGGCTCGATATTGGGGATCAGGCGGTGTGTCCAGCGTCCTTTGCTAGATCCATCCCATCTCCCCTGCCACCGCCGTAGGGTTATGGCCCTCTCCGTTGCCGCTGGCTCAGCGACTTCGGCCCCCGCTCCTTCTCCATTGTTGGGGCCTTTCTTCCTTTTATAGAGTCGCATGCGCTCCTCGGCGAGCAGATCCAGGGGTGGCAAGCCAGCAATTACCTGGACCGCCTCGCCGGATACCGTCCGGTAGGCGCATGCGACCCTAAGTGCGCCCGTCCTATGCGCGGGGGCTACTAGTCTCAGGTACGCGGGGATACGGGTCTGCTCTGCCCACACCGGGGCCGCGTAGAGCAGGATCGACGAGCTCACTGACGCGAGTACTCGCCTCCTCGCTCCACGCGGGCCACCGATGTTGGGCAGTATCCTCGAGATTCCGCCCACTGTGGCTGTTGCTTTTTCCCCAACGTACCTGAGGTGCTCCTTGAAGTTAAGCCGCTGATCCAGCATCACGCCAAGGTACCTGATGGCTGGCTGGGTTCTGACCGTGCAGCCGCGGAAGGTCAGCTCCATGGTCGTCAAGACCTTCCTCCCGGTGAAGAGTACTGCTTCCGTCTTGTGAAGGGCCAGGGACAGGCCCACCGACTCCATCCAACCGTTGACCGCCCCCATGATGGTGTTGAAGTCTTGGGTGATGGCGTCCGCGACAGCGCCCGGTATAAGCACCGCGACGTCGTCCGCGTACGCCACCAGCCGGCAGCCCTCCGGCATGGGGAGCGTCAGTAGGCCATTGTATAAGACGTTCCACAGATCGGGGCCGATTACTGACCCCTGTGGAACGCCCGCGGTGATGTTGAATTCCTTGGCCCCCTCCGTTGTTTCTGCGAGCAGCACTCTATCACCCATGTAGCTGCCGATTATCCTCATCAGGTACCCCGGGACTTTGAAGTCCCGATGGAGGGCCTCCCAGATTTTGTCCCATCTGGCCGAGTTGAACGCGTTCTTGATGTCCAGCGCGACCATGAGGCAGAGCCGCCTCCGTCTCCGTGGACCCCTGATGCATTGCAGAGCCAGCCGCTTTACCTCCTCCACAGCGTCTGTGGATGACCTCGCGGGTCGGAAGCCATACTGGTTTCCCGCGAGGTCACGGTCCACATGCCCTCGGAGGCGTCCCTGGATGATCTTCTCCAGGATCTTTCCCGCTGTGTCAAGCATACACAGCGGGCGATACGAGGATGGATCACCCATGGGTTTCCCGGGTTTTCGGATCAGGACTAGGCGTTGCCTTTTCCATTTCCCCGGGAAGACGCCCCCACGTAGACACGCGTCGTATGCCTCGGCGAAAGTTGAAGGTGAGGCTTTTACGGCCGCCTTCAGCGCCAGGTTGGGTATACCATCCAGTCCTGGCGCTTTCAGTCCGCCGACGCCCCGACACGCGTCTAGGACCTCCTTCTGTGTCACCGGGGGGATCTCCTCCGCCGTGTTCGCTTGATCCCCCCGCAGTTCAAGGTTAGTCCGGCCGACGCTGGGGAAGAGGCCTCCCACAATGTGTTCGACGTCTTCCTTTTCCATCACCGGCTGGCTCTGCTTGATTTTCTTCGTCGCGATCTTATAGGCTCTGCCCCATGGGTCCGCGTCCAACTCGGCGCAGAGTTCCCTCCAGCACTGGCGTTTCCTCTTCTTGATCTCCTGGCGCAGGGCACGCTTCGCTTCGGCGTGCTGTAGGCGGAGCTCTTCAACCGCATCTGGAGTTGTTGTGTTTCTCCTCGCCCGTGTGTACTGGCGTCGGGATGCGAGGCACCGTCTCCGGAGCTCGGAGATGGTGTCGCTCCACCAGTACACAGGTGGGCCCCGGGCGCACCCCCTACTGGTGCGCATGGAGGCATCGCACGCTCTGGAGAGCCACTGCACTAGCTTGTCAGCCGTGGCACTCGCATTTTGAACATTGGCACCGGGGGCAGTGGCAGGTTCGAGCTGCCATAGCCCCAGTGCCTCGACGAAGGTGTTCTCGTCGAAGTCCCGAACGTTCCAGCGGGGGGCACCTAATCTGCGTGCCCCCCGCGGAGTGAGCCTCTTAATGGGGTACACCTCGAACAGGATTGCTTGGTGGTCACTTCCGGTGTACCCCTGGCTCACTCTCCAACTATGTGGGCCTTTATAGAGGGTGGGGGACACGAAGGTGAGGTCCACGATGGACCCCGCCCCCACCCCCGTGAACGTCGGGACGTTCCCCTCGTTGGCGAGTACCACGTCTAGCGTCGCCAGTGCATCTGTAAGGGCTCTCCCACGCGTGGTCGTCACTCGGGACCCCCACTGGGTTGACCAGGCATTAAAGTCGCCGGCAATCACCAAGGGGGTCAGCGTGCGTGCCTCCCTTACTAAGCCAGTAAGCGCTTGCTCGAAATGTTGCAGGGGCTCACTGGGCGAGAAGTAGCAGCTGAAGATATGTACTCCGCCTATTTCCC
This sequence comes from Perithous albicinctus, assembly GCA_964016905.1. Lineage (NCBI taxonomy): Eukaryota > Metazoa > Arthropoda > Insecta > Hymenoptera > Ichneumonidae > Perithous > Perithous albicinctus. The sequence continues at coordinate 8,799,985 of OZ024696.1, read as the reverse complement.
CATGGACGTAGCCATCTCCGCGCCTGCAGGGGGTATTCCCGAACGGGGTCCCCCCGCAGGCCCAGATTGCAGCGAGGCCAGTGGTGTCCGTGCGCCACCGGTCGCCCCGCTGCTCTCCTCCTCTATAGGTTTCACTTATGATGGCCACATCCATGCTCTCCTTCCTCACGTCCTGCGTCAGGAGGTCATGTGCGGCCAGACACCGATTCAGGTTGATCTGAAGGAGTCGCATCCTGTTGGGGCTGGTGCTGCGACTCCTCCGTCAGTCTTCCCGGTTCCTGGTCTTCGCCATTCTTCTTCTTCTTCGTTCCTCTTCGCCGCTGTCGTCGACACTGCCGGCGCCGCTGTCACCTCCATTGGTGTTGTTTCCACCTCCGGTGTTGGTGGTGGTGGTAGTTCGGTGGCCGCCATCTTCTTCGCAGCCCTCACGCCTGGGCACATTGCGGCGAAGTGACCGGTCTTGCCGCAGCGTCTGCAGTCCTTCGACCGGTCCTTCCCTTTGCATTTTGCCGCAATGTGTCCCGTGCCCCAGCACCGGTAGCACCGCAGTTCCGCCTCGACCGAGCGGGTCCTGCAGTTGACCCACCCGATTCTCAATGTCCCAGATGCCAGCACCTTTTCGCACTGGCCCCTGGGGAGGCGGACCCGTGCCACCTGGGTTTGCCCATACGCCGGACGAAGGCGTATGGCGGTCGCGGATGCCTGCTCCCCTGTTACCTTGGTGAGGGACTCCTGGACTTCCTCCACCGTTGTCAATTCGTCTAGGTCCCTCACCTCCAAGTCCGCCATTGGGGTCTTTTCGGCGACTGTCGCCGTTTGCCCCAATGACTTTTTTAGGGCCTCAGCGCACTCTTGTCGCGTGGGGCCCTCTTTTCCTCCGAGTGTTAGGAGCAGGTCACCAGTTCCGGTCCTCCGGACCTTCGTGACCGCCTTCCCGACCGTCTGTAGATCTGGATCGGTCCTCATTACTCTGAGGACGCTGTCCAGCTGGGAGTCCCCGACGCTCTTGATAATAATTGCGTCCTGTCTGGGTCTCCTCCGCTTGGCCATTCCTTTAGGCGGTCGCTCTGTCCTTCCCTTTTCTTTTTCCGGCGAGGCCCTGTTGTTGAGGCTGGCGTCCGTCATTGCCGCGTTGGCCCCCCTCGCCTGTGTTACCTTCTTCGCCTTCATGGGGCGGGAGGGCGCTGGCGATGGTGCGACCGGTGTTCTTGGGCCGAGTGCCACATTGGCCTTTCCTTTTTTCTTCTTCCTTTTTGCCACCTCCGTCCAGGCTTCGGGGGTTCTGGGGGTCGGCGATGGGCGCCGTTTGTTGGCACTCATTTCCCCCGGCGACTCCCTGGGCCTCTTAATTGTCATCTGTTGCTTTGTGGAATCAGGAATCTGAGGAACCTAAGGAATCTGAGGAACCTAAAGAACTTAAGGAACCTAAAGAACCTAAGGAACCGAAGGAACCTAAAGAACCTACGGAACCTAAAGAACCTACGGAACCTAAAGAACCTATGGAACCTAAAGAACCTAAGGAACCTAAAGATCCTAAGCAGAACGAAAAGCAAAAATCGAAATATCTAATTTCAGTGGTTTTTTTTTTTTATACTTACGTGAAGAAAATCAAAGATTTTAGCATTTCGAATTTCTCCCATTTCAAGTGTTATTATACCTGCTGAAAGGAACACCGGTTTTTTTTTAAAAGATTTTTTTAACATCCCAAAAAAAGATATAAGTATTTTTAAATGTCGATATTTTCCCAAAAAATCCGCCCCAACATTAGTAAGAATTCGACGATTCAACAAAATAGTTCTTCATAACTGAAGATACGTTCAATGTTTCTTGGCATTGAATTTCGACAAAATCGGTAAAGCAGTTCGGACTTTACGTGGTTTTGAATTTTTTTAATTGTGTTATTTTTTTGTCTATCTTTGGCAAAAGTTTAGCAACTAAACAAAACTTTGCATACGTCATAAACGCATGACGCAACGGTATTTATTACGACGTTTCGTAGTCGTGCCTGATGTGCATCGTTTTTTTCTTTCTATTCTTCTCTAAAAATTCCAAAATAATGAGGAAGCAATGTGCAAAGTTTTACTTTGCATCCTTTTTTTTTTTGTTTTTAACACACGAGGAAAGTTAATTTTATCAGCTGGTTTGCCGGTAGCGCAGAGACGCATGTTAAACCTATACTCTCCGCGGTACAGTTACGTAGGCGTCTTGGATTAATCGTGGAATCGTGGAAGGGAGATGCTGGAGCACATATCGGATTGCCCGACGAATCCATAACCGGAGACACACCGGTCGTGTCGAGAGAGCTATATCTCGCAGTGGCTACCAACACAAGGCTCAAAAGAGAGTTCAATGCTTGCATCAGAGAGTCACGAGAGAGCGTTCGGGATTTACCGGAGAGTCGCTCGCGTGCGTCACGAGCCATTATAAAGTCGAAGTAACAAGCGCACCGAGAGCGCCTGAGCGTTCCACAAGGATACATCTATATCCCATATTTGGGAATGGCCAAGTCGCTCCGTATTCGTATTAAGAATTGCAGTTTAATCGAATAACCGATATGTCCTTCCAGCGAAGCGTTGATCCTGCGGCTCTGAAAGTATACACCAGTCACCGAAGGACTCACAGTCTAGCGCTGCTAATTGTTTTCTCTCTCTCTTTGCTTCTTTTTTATTTATTTTTTTTATTTTTTTATTTTTTTTTTTCTCACGCTACTTTTACAGCCGTTTCATCTCATCGATGACGTGTCTCGTTGCGGTTATTCTCTGTGGAAAAGAAGACGAGGCGAGTCAGAGAGACGCGATAATTCTTTGCATCACGCGTAATCGCTGTTACATGCACCGCTGACGTGTGTCTAACTATCGATCGCGTAATGTCTCGATAAATAAACACGGAAGAAGCTGGGATTTATGCAGGAATTATCGAAGGTGTATTATATTGCAACGTGTACTTTATATACATGGCGCTTTTCATGCCTTAAGGAAGACGGAAAAGTAATTTATGCAGAATTTCGAAATATTGATTTGTATAGCTATAAATATTACGGGCGCTTTTAATGAAGCACTTAATGCATCGTAGATTGGTTTTATTTAATTGCTACATGTTGATTCCTACTTTGGTGATTTAAGGGATTATTTTCGATTTTCAATATTTCATGAACTTAATGAGTTTGTAGTTTGAAATAATTTGCCAGTTTAATTTTTTTGTTTTTACATTTAATAGTTTTGCGGCATTTACGTCAATTATTTTTTGGAATCAATAGTAGGTTATTTAAAACTTTTCTACGTTCTCTAGGATTCTGCAGGGTTCTTATTCTGTTCTTTTCTGTTGGTTTTTGCTTTAAATCCACCTGAAGGAGGCTACAATCGGGTCATTTGGGTGCCAAGATGACAAAAATTGATTGTATTAACAATTACTTTTAAAACTTAAATTAATTACTCTTCTACAATGGAATGTGTATAGAGATTTGAGATGGAGATTAAATTAAAGCAAACCCATTGGTTGTAATGGTTAATTAAAAAAATAATTTTTATACCAATTTTTGCTAAAAAGAAAAAGAAATAAAAAGCTACACTCATGCCGTAAGAATTTATCTGAAGCTTGAGTGACAATAATTTGGGAACATATGTTTCTCTTTAAAAATTGTCAGTCTCTAAAAACTAAACATTAATGGTCGTAGGTGATCCCTATTACGCGCATTTGTTTGTGACCTGACAAAAAGATTCACTGTCGGATTAGGTTGATAGTACACATTTTTTAAAAATAATACTAGGGTAATTCAGCCAATGGATGAACGCCTACCAATGAATGAACACAGCCATGTTTTCGTTTCTAAATAATGTCTGTGCTTAGAAATCTTTAAACGAACATTTCTAAAGTTTATTTTTATATTTGAAGACGACGCTGGCGTTTCAATCTTTTATCATTTAGGTATAATAGCACCACCAAGCTTAGTTTCAGGTTACGTTAATGCAGGAGAACTAAGATGAGCAGCTGGCTGATAGTTTTGAAATAAGCTTTTCGGAAGAAAAACGCTCGAAACTTTCCACGAAAGGTGTTAAATACTAAAAGTGACGTTGCAAAGTTTATTTTCTGGCCCTTGGAAACCGAATTTAGCTGCTTAAACGTTTGTTTTGGGATGTTCAGACGTTGGGTTGAAGATTCAGTGTGAATCCAATGAATGAACGGCCGTTCATTCATTGGCGTATCGTATTTAAAGCATTGAGCTAATAAATGAACGATATGATTGAACTGAAATAAACCGTGCTGCATTATAGCCGGATTATGTGTAAATTTATTACGATTAAAGGGATCAGAGAGTCAGACAGACAATGAAAAAGGTAATAAGAATATAATAAATAGTACTAAAAAAATTAAAAGTAATAATTACGCAAGTATCAACAAGTAAAAGAAAATAAAGAAGTAGAAAATAGCGAATACACGAGCCCGTGAGGTTAAAGAAAGCCCGAAAAAAAATGAACGCTGATAAAGTTGATGCTGAACCCATCGATCAGTAAAAAGCTAAATAAAAAAAAAAATAAAAATAGTAGTGGCTAAAAAAAACAACAAGACTGGCAAAATCTAGTATTCAAATGCCGTTCACTTATTGTAAACTTTGTAATGGCGTCATTACCTCACGTAAGAAAAAGTCTATTAATTTCTAAAAATATACTTATTTATGCAAACGTTCATTAATTGCATAGCCCGTTACCTACTCGTATTTATTCGATTTTACGCTCGTGTTGAATTGGCGTTGATTAATTGAATTTCATGTGTTCATTCATTGGCCTAAGTCATTGAGCGGTGTTGATTCGCTAGATTTTTGTAGTACCTTCACAAAATACGTCTTTTTTCATGTTGCCTTCAATTCTAATCGAATATCATGACTGTAATGGCTTGTTAGGGATCTAACTCATCAAAAAGGACTCTAATATGTGAGCTTATTTACCTAGTAATACATTTATACCGATACAAATATAACATCCTGCTAACCGTTCGTTCATTGATAGGATAACCCTAACGACTAATTAACTGAAATATTAGAATATCTTTGAATATCCGTAAATTTGGTCCGACTCCATTCCCTTAATTAGCCAAACTCTCTTAAAAGTATATCGACGTTTGCCGGTGTTTCAACGATAAAGAAATTAAGCGCAGTGAAAGGTGGTGCAAACGAGAGAAGACAAAAATCGTCACGTGGGTGTAAATTTTAACCCACGCCCCGGCCTTCTCGCCCGGTCCTTTCCATATTTAGACTTTCACGGGGCTCCATCAAATTCTCTTTTCTCGCGTACATGTTCTCTCCGGTGCGACGTGTTCTTGGAGGAGAGAGCACAGAGACTCGAGAGTATATAGAGACCACTCGTTTCACTCTGTGGGCGTCGTGGTTTAGACTCCCTTCCAGACGTTCTCTCTTATGCACCAGAGAACCACCACCAACACCACCACCACCTTCACTCGCTTCTCAGGACTCCGCAAGAAGTACTCGCCCCACGCCTCGCTCGCTTGCTAGCACACGAGTCACCGACTATTTCGCTCCGTCGATTCATGCCGGATGTTGCCTCAGGTATAAGCGCTCTCAAGGTGAGCGTTTGCCGCTATGCTCCTCTCTCTCTCTCTCTCTCTCTTGCTCTTTTCTCTGTATACCTCAGCTTTGCCAATGCTGCACACTCCGGTGAACGCTAGATAGAGGACTCTACCTAGAGCTCACTGGCGCGCCTTAGCGCAAGTTCGCTCAGCCGTGTTCAGCATATGTATGAGATATTCCTGATCAACTTGGTAAACCTTTGACCCTGACCCTTTCCGATTTGTCCCAACATTTTTTATGTTGTTGTATCTGTTGAAAGAAACACTGGTATTTTCTTTAATCCTTTTTTTTGTATCAAATGGTTTCAAATTTTCTTTATTTTTACTTCCTCATACAGGAAGCTTTGTTTTCGTGAAAAAACATTTTTTCGAAGATTTTCGTATCGGGACAGCCTCAGAATGGTTCAAAACGTCGAGAGAAAAGTCACTTACAAACCACTTTTGGCCGGTATGCAAATTTCAAAATTTTTTATATCTCAAGAACCCGCTTTAACGATCGTGATGAAATTCGGCACATTTATGGGGCAGTTGGATTACTTTGGTTGTGAAAAGTTTTGAAAAAAAGACAAACATCTGTTGAAATTTTATTCAAATTTGCATTTTTCGAAAAAATTTTTAGCTATCGAGGTAAATAATTTTTTACATATAAAGTCACGTTACAGGAAGATCGGTATTGAATTTGGGGTGAATCGACGAATAGGTTCGATTTTTATGGGACTGTGAATTTAAAAAAAATCATTTTGCTTTGACTCAAAAATTTCACTAATAAAATTTCACTAGTAAAATTTCACAAAATGAAGTGAAATTTGCTACGGACGTAAAATAACATCAGAGGAGCTGCTACGTATCGTCATAACCAAATTTGGTGATGATTGGTAAAACAGTTAGAATATTACGTGAGTTTGAATTTTTCGAACAATTTACGTTGAATTATAACTCAGGTCAATTGACAATGAATGAATCGAAACTTTTAATGAATGAAAAATACAGATGAAACATATTTACTGTTGCTATGTACGAAATTTTGTGGGAATCGGTAAAAGGATTCGGATTTTGGAGGAATTTGAATTTCTTATTTTATCTGATTATAATTTAGAAAGATATCATAAAGCCGACGAGAGCTGTAAAAACGTGTGCGGGTTTTTTTTTTATTGCATTGGTTCAATAATTAATTATTCGACTTTTAATCATTAATCTATTTTTCACAAAGCTTCCTCTATGAGGAAGCCAAAATTGATAAATAAGTTTTCTCATAGAACTGGCTTTGTGAAAAATAAAAAATGTTCCTAAATGTTTCAACTCGAGAATTATATAAAAATGTATCAATACCAGAGAAATGTTTTTGCCTAATCGTCTGAGTTAAAACCATTAACATGTGTGCTCCACATTTTATTAAAAATTTTATGAAATGTACTTTATGTTTAATATATAACGGTGTGACAAATTTACAAAACAGGCATATTGAATAAAAATTTGTAAACGATGCATTTTTCATTTTTTTTATTTCTCTCACCGCAGTAAAAATTTCATATATACTTGGGTACATGAATATTAGAAAAATATTATATTCTTGTATTTCATCTGTGAAATATCAAATAAAACTTCGTATACATTTCATGAATTTTAAAAAATCTTTATTAATGTGCCGATAAACAGGCCATAAATAAAATGTTTGATTTTTCTTCAATGAGTAATTAAAAACGTATCGTAAAACCTATGAAATTAATTATTCGTTTCAGTATTCTGATTGTATAAAAAGACCTCCAGATCCAAATATAAGAAACTGGTATAAGAAGATTAATTTTTTTCGATATCATTTTCTAAATTATTCTTTATTTCGTAAAAAATGGATTTCCTAAACATTGTTATAAACGGTCTTGAGGACATTTTTGTGTGATCAATTCACCGTTATCTTATTAATTACTCGCTCGGGTTTTTTACTGCTTTTTTTTATTACCGATAAAAAAATCACTCATCATATTTTCGCTTAAAGTTAGCAGAGCAACCCCCCCCCCCCCTTAAATGCTTTCAACTATCATCTAATGATTTATAAATACTGTCTTGAAATGGTTGTTTCTTAAGATATAAAACTTAACCTCCACTGCCCGAAGATTGTTCGAGTAAAAGTATCTATGAAAAAAAAAAAAAAAAAGTGATACCATCTAAAATCGGATGAAAAAGTATTTGTCTTGAAAATGTTGTTATTTCACATCTGATTTTGTGGCATTTTTTCCGTTTTTTAAGCTCGAGAAAAAATGTTGCAATTGAAATATTCTTCAATTTTTTTCTTTTAATTAAAAGAAAAAAACTTTTCAGATTTCAGATTTTTAAGCTCAAGAAAAAATGTTGCAATTTAAATATTCCTCAATTCTTTTTTTTTTTATTAAAAAAAAACTTTTTCAGATTTTTAAGCTCAAGAAAAAATGTTGCAATTTAAATATTGTTCAATTTTATTTTTTTATATAAAAAAAACTGAAAAAAATTAGACTGCTACTTTCAGCAGCTATTATATTTCAGGATAAAAATATTAGACCGAGACAAATGGTTCACGGTTAGTTGTTACTGAATTGGCCAGGAATACGTCGTATATGCGAATATCCTCCTACTCGCAATATACTTGATCGAGAGCGATGCGAGGTCGTTCCTGGACCTCGAGAAATACGTCGATGCACGAGATCCATTCGTGAAGATGTTGGGGTGACTAATGGACAAAGAGAGGAGGGTGCTATTGCTCTCATCTGACAATCTATTATGCATTATAAAGTGTAATCCATCACTCCCAAATTCCCGGTTGTGTTATACCTACCGCTATTCGAGACCTTTGTGGTGTTGAGGTTCGGCAGGTTCTTTTTTTACACGGACGACTCTCCTTCGAATACGGATCGTTGCGTCAGGCTTATTTAAGCATCGAAGCTTCCTTTTTTTTTTCTTGTTTCTGCGGTGAAGTAAACAATGTATGAAGGCCATTCTGCCAATTATATACTTAAAATCTCGGATTTTATAATTTGCCTGAACATTTTACAGAACATTTAGTACGAGCATCTAACGAATATTAGACACGTAGAATTAAAAAAAAATAATATGTATTAATTACTTTTTAAATATTCGTCAAATCATGAATTTTTTGCTTCCTCATAGTTTTTTCTCGAGATTTTCATGTCAGGACATACAGAATGGCCCAAAACGTCGAGAAAACTCTACGGAATCGACTTCATCGATTTTGTCGAAATTCAATACCAAACAACATTGAACGTATCTTCAGTTATGAAGAACTATTTAGTTAAATCGTCGTTACAAATAATTCAAAATTACGTAAAATCTGAATGGCTGCATATTAGGGTGTGTAAAAAAAAATCTTTTTTCCAAACTCTTTTATTAAACTTGCAAAAGTGTTTGTTTTGACCCCAATATGTACTGTTTTACATACAATCCGCCGGCAAAATTTTTCGAAATGTTGTTTTCTGCATATATATCGTTAAAACTAGACGTCGATTGAGACACCTCTAAGACTAATTTTCCAAAAAAAAAACGCTTATCTTTTGCATAATTTATTGTGTGGTCAACACCTCGAGCTTTAGCCTTGAAGAGCAGGAAAAAATGCAATAATGAGTAAAAAAAAAAATAAGAAAAATTCCAACAGAAAGTGATTTTAAATTAAATACATTTTTCTTCAGCGTTTTCGCGTGTTTTTCGGAGATGAAAAACCTTTTGACCAGAAAACGAATATTTTTTTCAGAAAGTTTAAATTATTCCGCATAAAAAATGATTTAACGGATATTGAAAAAGTAATTAATTCATATTAATTCTTAAAAAATCTTCCAGCTCTAATATTTGACATATCATACAATATCACATTGAACATTCTATGAAATAAAAAATGAAAAAAGATGTAACACCACAAAGTCAAAAATGTTCCAATATAAACTGGCCCATTTCGTAGCCGCAAAATTCTTGACACTGTTCCATTATAAATTCCGTCCATGTTGTATTACTTATGGACGAAAATTCATGCACATTCATACAAATTCGTCTCTGTCCACAAAGCTACAAAAGTGACTTGACCCGCATTTAGGTGAGATCTTTAAACGTTACATAGGCTGAGCCCGCAGCAGGTATAACCCGAAAATTTGGAGTTTCAATAGTCCGGCAGGTAGCTATTTACATTCAGAGCAGCAGGTGTTCCTGGCTTGTAGAGAAACTGCCTCTGGCAAGCTCTTCGCAGTGAAATAAATGCGGGAGTGTGAAAATCGCCTGTTGCCAGTCCTAGACTCATCAGAAACAAAGCAAAATAGAATAGCACAACACACAAAACAATTATAATTTCCGCTTGTAGATAAACTGCCTTCGCAAAACTTTGAGAACAGTGAAACACATGTAGAAACGCTAAAAGCGCCCCCTGACGCACTAGTACACATATTGTTTTCCGATTCGACGAAAGCAGAATAGAAACGAATCAAAGTGCTTCTCAGAGCTGCTTCCTCTTACAAAACGTACAAGAGCAAAAGCCGGAAATTGTATTGTCTCAAAAGACCGAAATTGAGCTGGTATAATTAGGCTGTAAGACACGGAGGGCGATGTGACGCAATAGCGCAACGCTTTGGCCACGTATAGCTCGAGGATAACGACCCGACAACTCGCTCCTTTTTTTTTCACAATGTTGTCTACTGTCTCAAGGAGATGATTACGAAACCGACACACAATTACTTTGTGGAACTGGTGTTTGCTCGAGAGAGTAATCAGTGGGAGCAATAGAGAACACATGAGACATAACAAACAAGCGAACAAAGGACACTGGACTCATTCTTGTTCAGGTGGCGCTGTTGTGGCTGTGAAGGAAACTCCAAGTAAACTCCCCTCGTGGCCCCCTGATTGATGATTCTAGAGACTCTCGCGGTCCACGAGTTACACAAATTGCAGTGTAAATTATATACAAGAGAAATGTAAGACTTGTGTGAGACTATCGGTGAGAGTCAGGGTCTCTCGAGGCTTCTCGTCCTGTGGGAATACGGAAATGTCGAATCGGCACGATAGAAAGAGAGATAGAACTGTTGACAACGCGACGTAATGCCAATGCTTGGGGGATAATAGATCAATGGTAAAAGGGTAATATTATTATTTTTTCTTTTCACCATTATTATATTTCGATTTCACCAAAAAGTGCAGCATCACGAACTATCACACATAGTAGAGATAATTTTAGAAATATTGCTGAAATGTTAAATATATTTAATGGTATTAATATTGCTGCACGTTTTTGTTGCAATTTTGGAAGACATTTTATGATTAAATGTCCATTTAAATGTTGTGAAATATTGCTTAATGCAAATGCATAATTCTTGATTAATATTTCTAAAGACAAGCGAAATTTCATTTTTTAAATCACTAGCAACAATACGCGCGTTCAATATTGGTTTTTTTTTTATAGAGTTTTTGTAGACTGCAAAGTTATTTAAGTATGTAAGCTTGTTGCGACTCAATTTGGCCGCTGTAGATTGAACGCTCTGCGCGCGCGATTTATAGTCGTACGACTTGAAGTGAGACACGGGTGAGCCGGAGAGACGCTCGTGATTGACCCTAATAGCGGCTTTAGCTTTCGATATTTCGAGTTTCGATGAGTCATGTCTTTTTTAAGAGAGGATTGATTTTGATTAAAGCCAAAACGAATTTTTAACATTTATATTGCTATTTTTAAATCTGTAGTAAATTATTAAAAGTATAATACGTTTCAATGAGGTGGCAAATATCTTGTCACTTTTATAATATTTTGTCTTGAATTGAAAAGTAATTTTAGCGCATTCTCAAATATATTGACTCTAAAAGCATTGCATCCAAAAATAAGAGTTCAATTTAAAAATGCTATACCTTCAGAACGCAAACCCAAGATAGCAGCATTATCCATAAAGTCCATGTTCTTTACATCTAATTTTGGAATTTATGAACTTTAATTTTACATTTCATATAATTGACATTAAAAGTTGGGCATTAGTTATTGTAAATAGGATTGTAATAGTGTATCGAGGGTGATTATAGTAGAGCTGCCATTTTAAGTTCAGATGTTTCCATGTATTGGATTCTGAAGTACCTTTTTGTAACTCGTGCATGAAGAGCGGCGCTTTTCGCGGCAGTTCTGCGCAACGAAAGAGCGGAAACTTTAACTTTCACTTTTCACTTTCTGTCCCTAGGGCAGAAAAGTGAACTTTTCTTCCCTAGATACGAAAAGTAACGTACAGCGAATGCGCGAACCAACTTTTTAGCTACCAACTAGGGGCGAAAAATGCTATCCTTAGTTATCACCGTTCGTCCCGTAAACACTGCTATTCAAAGCGCCTCTATTCCTGCACTCGTTACAAAAAGTATCGTATGTAACATGGGCCGAACTGACGATTGCAACTCGTCTGATTTCGAGATCAGCAAACGTCACACTTGTCGCCAAAAGCCAACTTTCGGCCCTTGTTGCACAATATACTATTAATTAACAAAAATGTTTACTGATAAAAATAAATATCTTTTTTGGTTTTTTAAATTTTTGCAATGGTATTCAGTAACGTCAGAATATTACGGATGCAATATTTTAAGCAGGATTTCGAAGATTGCTCCAATATATATTGCTAAAAAATTTGCTCTGTAATAATCTCAGATAAGACAACATTTTTTTAAGAAGCATTGAAACCAATTCAAAGTGAATTTGCTTTAAGATTGCAACTTGAAAGCCAAGTTGAAAATGTTAAAAAAAACATTTGGCTTTATTTTTTTGGTGCTCTTTGAGTGGTAATTAAAAAAAAATCAAATGGCACGATTTCATGTATGCAAAAGATTTTTATTTTTGTAATTTTCTGGTGACATTTTTTTTTGGAAGGATTGAAACCAATTCAAAGTGAATTTGCTTTAAGATTGCAACTTAAAAGGCAAGTTAAAAATGTAAAAAAAAAACATTTGGCTTTATTCTTTCGGTGCTCTTTAAGTGGTAATTAAAAAAAATGAAATGGTACGATTTCATGTATGCAAAAGATTTTTATTTTTGTAATTTTCTGGTGACATTTTTTTTTGGAAGGATTGAAACCAATTCAAAGTGAATTTGCTTTAAGATTGCAACTTAAAAGGCAAGTTAAAAATGTAAAAAAAAAAACATTTGGCTTAATTCTTTTGGTGCTCTTTGAGTGGTACTTAAATAAATCAAATGGCACGATTTCATATATGCAAAAGATTTTTATTCTTGTAGTTTTCTGGCGACTCTGTACTCTTAAAGAAATATAAAAGTTTAATGTCGTTGATAAAAACAGTTACGTAGCCTCGACGTAACTCAATCGTCTAAAGGAAATGCTGTTTCTTTTTTTCTTTTTCAACGAGTATCGTACATATACTATAGCGTTTGCCACGGTTCCCTTGGCTTTCCGCCTTTTGAATCCTGCCTCTCTGTTCCTTTTCTCCGAAGCTTCGCTCTCTCGCTCTTACGCCCTTCTCGCGCCGAAGAATATGGCTAAGAGTGAGAGAGAGAGAGAGATAGAAAAGCAGCTCCGCAACGCTAAGGCAAATTATGCATGCAGATCGCGCGGTGCATCGCTGCGCTGTTTCGGCCGGTGCATCTCAAACCTGCCTCGAATCAATGCATTTAAATCATTCTCTCTTTCATCCTGAATACCTGTATAGTAATACCGAGCTATTTTTAACCTTATACTCACACACCTGCACTTAATGCAAATATATATATATATATAAAATGCCATACCGAATGAATATACATTTAATAATAAATATTATTCATTTAAAAACTGCTTGCAGGCTGCTAAAAACAAGTCTTGTCAATTTGACATTTATTTCTTACACCTATACATTGAAAGAATTACGTGTAGAGCTGAAATAAATAATCTTGTTTGTGACATTCCACACGAAAGTTGGTTTTTGCTTCCTCATAGAGGAAGCTTTGTTTTCGTGAAATTTTTTTTTTTGCTTGTGATAATTTGCAAAAAAATTCAAAAATATGTTTCGCTTCAGCAAATTTTTAGCTATAGAGCTAAATACTTTTATATATATAAAGCAGTCTTAAAGAAGGATCGGTATTGAATTTGGGGCGAATCTATAAATAGGTTCGGTTTTTATGAGATTTTGAATTTTTCAAAAAAATTTACGTTTTGCTCTAACTCCCGTAAAATCTCACGAAATCAACTGATATTTTCTACAGATGAAGAATAACATGCAATGCTGCTATGCACCAAATTTGGTGATGATCGGTAAAGGGGTTCGAGTTTTATGAGATTTTGAATTTTTTGATGAATTTATGTTTTGCTCTAACTCACGTTAAATATCAACAAATCAACTGAAATTTTCTACAGACGATAAATAAAACTCAGCGCTGTTACGTACCAAATTTGGTAATGATCGGTAGAGCGATTAAGATTTTACGTGATTATGAAATTTTGAAAAAATTATCATTTTCTTATAACTCAGGTCAACTAACGATGAATGAATTAAAACTTTTTCGAAATGAAAAATACAGATGAAAAATATTCACTGTTGCTGTGTACCAAATTTGATAACGATCGGTAAATGGGTTTTGATTTTGGAGCAATTTGAGATTTTTCATGTTTTAACAGATTACATTTCCATTTTTCACAAAACTTCCTCTATGAGCTAAAATTAATAAATAAGCTTCCTCATACAGATCGCTTTGTGAAAAAGAAAATTAATGAGGAAGCAATGTGCAAAGTTCAACTTTGCAACATTTTATATTTACGACATTTATAAATATTTTTAAAAAATCTACTGAAAAATAAGAACGCATTTTCTGAAAGTTTTTGTTCATAAATTGGCGTCTTACATTTAGTATACAAGTGTAATATAAAATTACGATACAGTACGTAATAAATTAGAACATTTTGAAGCAGCATTTAATATTACTGTAATTTTGTACTGTTAATAATGATTCGACATTTTTAATATATCTAATATACAACGTCATACGAGATTTGCAAACTTGTTATCCATCCGAATATGTTTTTCCCACTCTGTCAATTTTTCTATAGGTTTTATACCATACCGCTTCAGGTTATATCAAATTAATAACAAAATAAGAAATGTCGGAATTAGTGAAAAAAATATGATAAGAAAATACAGTGGCCTAGTTGATAAAGAATGCCTTATATACGAAACTAGATTTCGTACACAATGTATTGTAAACTTGATAATTTAATCTTAACTTCAGTATTTCTACGTTGAAATTTATCTAGATGACATGGAAATTTAATATTGACTCATACTAAAATCATGTGCGATAAAAGTATTTCATAAGCTTTTTTTTATAATTTCAATACAATTTTATTTAAGTTTAATGGAAGTGTCGTAGACGATTACAAGAAAATATTAAAAATACTTTTTAATGCTTTTGTGAAATTTACGATACATGTACAACATTGAAATTACATTTCCAAAACATGAATACTCATCTGAAATTGAAACATAAAAATAATAATTCAATTACGTCTCTGTATTCTATAATAAATATATTCGGTATTGAAAATTGCAACATTTATTTACTACACCTATTGTAACGTAACTTTAATATATTGCAGTAGATTCAGTTTTAAATTTGATCATCTAATTTCATTTTTAATAAATATTATATAATGTGAAATTGATATACTATTAAAAAATTACTTAATATCAAGTGAAATTTACATATCAGAGCTTTAATTTTCAAATTACGATTGGCATTTTTTTTATTCATCGAGCGTAGTTTAAATTTCATATATGAGGCATTCTTTTTCTCAATTGGGAAGTTAAGTTTTCAAATAAGTTATTACCTCTTCGAATATGTTTTGCTCTCACCGGTAATTCTTTTTATAGGTTCTGTACACAATATTGTATATAAAATTAAGAACGAAAGAAAAAGTATCGGAATCGGTGAAAAAAAAAACATAATTATAAAAAAAAAGTCACTCTGTTGATAAATAATGTCTCATATGTATACATTTTATGAATTTTAAAACAGACATTTTAAATAGTGCACTTTATTTAATATTAGCAGGCTGTAATGGCTCGGACGCCTCCCTCATCGTCTGGCCAACGTAAATTGAAAGAATGCAAATTTATTTGTCTTTTATGTTCTTTATGTCAAATCGGGCGCTCGTAATTGACGCTGTGAGTGTTCGTGAGTGTCTGTGTGAGTGTCTGTGAGTGTCTGTGAGTGTCTGTGCGAGTGGCTATATAAGTGTCTGTGAGTATCTGTGTGAGTGGCTATATGAGTGTCTGTGAGTATCTGTGTGAGTGGCTATATGAGTGTCTGTGAGTGTTTGTGTCTGTGTGTTTGTTAGTGTTTGTGAGTGTCTGTGTGATTGTTCAATGGATCTCAAAATTTGTCCTTTATTATTATGTAGATACCAGTTTACGAAATTAAAAATGTGGTGTTAAAATATCTAGTCCCAATAGGTCCACACCATTCGGTGTAAACGCCGGTGTAAGGAAATCAGAGTTAATGATTAACACTGAAATTGATTACACCGGATATTATTATATATTGATTAAGATGATAACAACATTGATAAACTTATTGAATCCAATAGAAAAAAAAATTTACCTTGCAATTATAGACTTTTGCGAGCGTTTTTTTGTAGTTGCCCAAAGTGGGTTTAGAACCTGCGACCTACCGAACTACCTATTACTAATTCCTAACGCTAACTCCTGAGTTATCGACGTTTTTTTGACTACTTCATGACATACATTAACCGCAGTCGCGATAGATAATTTTTATTTACCTGATCCAAACGGATTAATGGATGAACAAATATTACAAATAAATAAAACAACCGCAGTATTAATTAACAACAAATTGAATAGACGTTAAAAAAATAGTAATTGTCATCTGTCTATTCCAAATGAATAATTGTTTAAAAAACAAGATTTATTATAATATTACCTCGGGATATATGAACAATTTTCGAAAAATCATCAACAACACATTGCCTATTGTTCTTATGTTGGATTAGTTTAAAACTTAATTAACAAGTAAATCATTCGACGAATTAATTTCTTAATTTCTTAATCGAGCAAAACGTCTAACACTGTCGCATATTAATTTCAACACCACCGTGTAGTCCTTAACGATCATTCGAGAGCACCATTCGGTGTAGTCTTGACACCATTAAAAGCAGAATCGAAAAATTGTGTGGTGGCTAAATGTAAGACTTTCTAGGTACACTACCATTTATCACCAAACTGTGTCGGCTTCTACGAAAAACAACACCATTAAGGGTCAACACAGTGCATCCCACCATTTGATGTTGGGGTACTTTTAACAACAAAATGGTGTGTTAACTCTAACACCGTGTTTTTTTCACCACTCACACCATTGCACTCTACACCTCCGATTTTTTACAGTGTATGAATAAAAATTTTGAAAAAAAGTGTTGTGTTTTTTCAAACATTCTTAAAAGTGAATGTATTAGATAATTATTACTACAATTATAATTATAGATGTTTCAAGAAAATCATGTAATTCTGGAGTTCTACACGTTGACCAAATTTGAGGTGAACACGACACAGTATAAAACGACATTGAGTCGTCAGTTCCAAGAAGTAAAATAAAACCGCAGTAAGAGATATATATATTTTTTTTTTTTTTTTTTTTTCTAATCGGCCAATACTTTCACGAATCGCAAATGGTGTAGTCGCGGCACAAGACACACGGAGTAACGACGCACCGTTGTCGCAACACTTCCATATATATAAACGGAGTCACGCGTGTTACCGCGTAGGTGGTTATAAACTCGAGAACGAGGAGAAAGAAATAATATAGCGCGTGGGCAAAATCTGATACACGAGAATCTTATTGTTGGAATTCTCTCCAGTCTTGGCGGCAAATGGATTTTTTTTATCGAATATTATAAAAAGGAAAAAAAAAAAGAAAAAATTATCGATAAGCATAACAGCAGCACCCTTAAACCGGTTGTTCGTTACTTTTTATTTGACGCTACCAGTCGCACGCAAAGGCAAACAATAAACACTGTTCAAGATTGCTTGTAAATTCCCGTCAGAACGACATATTTTATGGTCGGATTACTATAACTCCTGCCTGAGTTACCTGCAGACATCTCGAAGTAAATATTTACCAAACTGCATTGCAAATTTCTTCCAAATAGTTATATGAGAATTTTTTTTTTATTGAACTAAGCCTATCGCCTAATTTGACTGAAAATTTTACAGGATTTTGAGTATAATAATAAGGAATGAGAGTCTGTTAAATATTAATAGCGCAGAAATTATTTTCGAATTAATATTAATTAATTACTTTTTTGATATTCGTTAAATCATGAATGTAATTGTTTTTTTTACAAATACAGGTGAACGTTAGAAAAAAAAAAAACGTTTCTTAGGAACGAAAGAATGAAGGTTCTAAAAAAAATATTATAGCTTTTGCGGAGAAATGTTTTTTTACCTAAAAAAACCGTTTTTATTTGTTTTTCTTTTATTCTCTCATTTTTGCTACTTTCTCGGGCGTTTAAACAGAGTTTAATATTTTGCTCAAGAAGAAAGTGCATTTTCTGATTTAATGGATGATAGTAGCAATAAAAGTAGATAGTAAAAGTAGTAAATTGAATGGATGGATAAAAATGGAGTACAAATGAATCAATTAATTAAATTTAATAATATTCAGTCTATTAATTTATCATATAACAATTTGTAAAAAAAATCTTTCCACGCAAAAAATAACACTTTTTTTTTTGAGAGAGAAATTAGAGTTTCGTGGACAAGAAACGATTTTTTAAATTGTTTACAATTTACAACTTCCTTAAAAAAAAAAAATATGGTTCATCCATGATTCAACGAACATCAAACGAGTAATTAATTTATGTCAATATTTGTCAAATAGATTTTTATATATTATAATAAACATCCTGTTCATTTTTAAGACAAATTAAAAATAATGCGCCAGATTAAAATCTATATTTTTGTCGGAATTATCCGTATGCAGAGTCTTCAATTCTGAAAATCAATGATAAATCCGGATTGGAGCGTCATGCTCCGAACAAACTAGTAAAATCCACTGAACGAGAAACATGGATGAATATTGTTGACTCAAGACATGAAATATATCAAGCCTTGCACAGATGTAACTGCGCAAATACGACGAGATACATCGTGTCAATTTCCACAAAGAAATAATATTTGTTGTCCCCGGAACAGTCGGGCTTTCCCAATGATTTATCGAATTTAACGTTAATTCCAGATCAAGTATACACACTTCTCTATTACCGTCATTTCTCGATTGTTGGTTTAGCAGCTCTGCGTAAACATGTCATTCTTAATTCGGCCACATTTTTTGCTCGATTATGATGGATGGCAGTTTTGCATAATTATCGGTAAACTTTTTTGGGCATCGATTATAATTCTCTCGATTGTGTGACGAATTTTGAAAAAATTAATAATTTCTATTGATTGATAATGATTAGTAATACAGAAAGGAACGAATATTGTTTGATTTAAAACGAGTGTAGAGCAGACCAAAGCTAATTGAATCATTTAAAAAAAAAAGTTTAACTTTTACCATTTTTTTTGTTACTTCTAATTTAGTGAATAGAAGGTTTTAAATTGAACAATTTTTTTTGTGAATTTTTTAAGTTGAAAAACAACACAATACAGCGGTTCTACAGAATCCGACTCTACACCATCAACTCCACACAATGCTCGACTCTACACAAGCACAAATTCAACACAGCAAAAGTCTCGAAGGTAAAACTCTGCACGATAAAACCTCTTGACGGCAAAATTCTAGACAGGTAAAACTATCAACGCGCGTCGTTAAACAATTTCTATCTGCGGGTGTATTGGTTTGTGAGTTGGTGACGCTGTAGAATCGAGCGTATGTTGAATCAGGACTGTGGTTTTTTTTCCGTGGAGAGTTTTGCCTGTGTAGCGTTTTACCTTGAAAGCTTTTACTGTGTTGAATTTGTGCTTGTGTAGAGATGCGATTGTGTAGAGTTGGGCATGTGTAGGATTGCTGCTGTGTAGAGTGGAGTATTGTGCAGAGTTGCTGTTGTATAGAGTCGAGAATTATGTAGAGTTGCTGTTGTGTAGAGCCGGATTCTGTAGAGTTGGGAGTGCGTAGAATCGCACCTGTGTAGACTCGAGCATTGTACAGAGTCGAGCGTTGTGTAGAGTTCCTAATGTGTAAAGTCGGATTCTGTAGAGTTGATCATGTGTAGAATTGCCCCTGTGTAGACTCGAGCAGTGTACGGGAATTGCTGTTGTGTAGAGTCGAGCATTGTGCAGAGTTCCTATTGTGTAGAGTCGGATTCAGTAGAGTTGGGTATGTGTAGAAGTACTCCTGTGCAGACTCGAGCATTGTACAGAATTGCTGTTGTGTAGAGTCGAGCATTGTGCAGAGTTCCTATTGTGTAGAGTCGGATTCTGTAGAGTTGGGTATGTGTAGAATTGCTCCTGTGTAGACTCGAGCATTGTACAGAATTGCTGTTGTGTAGAGTCGAGCATTGTGCAGAGTTCCTATTGTGTAGAGTCGGATTCTGTAGAATTGGGTATGTGTAGAATTGCTCCTGTGTGATTCTATAGAACCGCTGTATTGCCATTAGAAAAAAATTTACAAAAACTTTCTCTTATTTTTTCAACCCGTGAAATATAAAACGAAAAATCTGTAAAATTAACAAAACTGGAGTTGTTATTTAGAAAATTGCAAGTGTGATTAAAAAAAAAAAATCAGAGTTTACTGTGCATACAGATTTTGTACGAAGGCACACGTCCGTCCTCCCATCTTCCATCGATCGCTATCTCGGAGTCCTCGACACTATTTTATTAATTCTTCCGTCGCAATTGAGCGTTCGCGTAGGTGACGATTCTATCGACTCTCGTTATACAGAGTAACAGCAGCTTTAAAAACACGTCACTTTTATACACGACACGCTGTTGCAAAGAATACAGTGACAACCGTGAATGCAAATTCTTGTGTCGGAGTTGGTCTCATCGCCAAATAAAGAAAACAGTCACGGTCATCATGTTTTAATTTTCCTCTTAGAGGTAGCGAGAGAGAAAGAGAGCGATTTTTATAATATGCTGCAGAAATTGTCTGGCGATTATCTTATGAAGCGTACGATCGCTTGCAGCTCAATTAAAGTTTGATTAAACCAAGAACCGGATGAAATTTACTCGCGGCTTTGTCATGAAACGGAAGGAGCAATCTCATTCACCGCGGGCCTTCACAGTACTCGTAAACGTAACTCCCGCTGTTGCTGCTGTACATTCATAAAAGCTAACGCGTACGAATCCGATGCAAATTGGATTACATGTGCAGCATATAGATATTGGAAATTGGTATCAAAGCGAAAGTTTCGTAACCGTGTAATTCGCTATTATTTTCAAGGGCCCAATCAATTTAGGTCGTAATATATGAGGCGTTCGCTGTCAAGCTACTTTATTTACGAACCTGTTCGATATTTCTTATAATTAATCATACCTTTACAAACTATTTACATCTTGAAAGGAGAAATCTTACATTAAATCTGTAAGGTAAGAAATGCACATTCTCAATGAAGTTTTCTTTGCAAATTCTAATTTGCATTTAAACTAACAAAACTGATTTTATAGCGAATTAATTAGATCAACAATTGTTTCACCCAATGAGGAACCTTCGTTTCATTTATTTCGTTTAATTCATTTAATTCATTTAATTCATTTATTTCATTTATTTCATTTATTTCATTTATTTCATTTATTTCATTTATTTCATTTATTTCATTTATTTCATTTATTTCATTTATTTCATTTATTTCATTTA
Organism: Perithous albicinctus; assembly: GCA_964016905.1. Lineage (NCBI taxonomy): Eukaryota > Metazoa > Arthropoda > Insecta > Hymenoptera > Ichneumonidae > Perithous > Perithous albicinctus. Next base: position 8,778,627 of record OZ024696.1, on the reverse strand, counting down.
TTTCATTTATTTCATTTATTTCATTTATTTCATTTATTTCATTTATTTCATTAAAGGAAAAAATCAATGTGGTCACTATAGGAAAATTTATAGCGGACAGTTAAAAACATCTACAAAAGCAGAGACAAACTTACTATTGCGAAAAATACGTTTCGAATTTTACAGTATTTACAGAATTTCTTTATAAATCCACAGAAAAATCGACAGTGTAGAAGTCTTTTTTTTAACCAATAAAAAATACGAGCTGTAAAAAGAATTATTAAATAATAATATCATGCGATTTCGAAAAATGATTCTTTTTTTGACTACTTAAATATCCGAGTTCCATACTCCTAATTTTTCTATGAATTCTACATCTCTTTCAGTTCTGTAAAATTTGTAACAAAATCAACGGTGTCGCATTGAGTCACAGAAGAAAAACATTGTTTCACTCACAAAATCAATTCTTTTTTCAGTTTAAATGCGAGGTTGAATTTGCAATCGAAATTTCATGGAATTATACATGTACCTTATATTTTTTTCTTCATAGATATAATAATCAGTTTTTAAAATCTGAAAAAAAATCATAGTAAGTAATGTTAAGTGGTTGAATTGACTAAATGCCTTATATTCCGGTTAATTGCTCTGAGATATTTGAACAAAAAAAAATACAATTTTTGCAAAGACTGAGAAACAATGCGGCTGGTATTACATGCAGCGTCTTGCAGCTGCGCGACTTTATCCTAGCAATAGCTTTTTTTTTTTTTATATCGGCATGAACGAATGGTGGGGAATATTCGAGCGGAGAGGGCCACAAGTGCATCGTACTCGCACGTCCTCCTTTATTACCGCAATTCTTCTCCCACTTTCCTCTCTCTATCTTTCTCTTTCGTCACTTTTCATCGTTATTCGCCTCTCCTCTTCTTCCTCTTCTTCTGGTCCTCCTCATGCACAAGTTCCAAAGCCTTTCAAAGCGGAAGAAATGAGCAGTCGTCGCTCAAACTCCTCTCAAATAAAAAAAAAAAGCCAACGCAACAAATTAAACCGACAATTTATCCGGAAATTAATTCAGGAATTTTAAACCACGTACATTAAATTTACAAGCACGATACGCTCATATTTGTTTTAACAATTTTTTTCATTTCATTTATAGATGAAATTTTTTAAACTTCTGTGCTGTAATTTGAAAATTTTTTAAGTCATCCGAAAATGCCTTAAAGAAAATGAAAAAAATTAAACATGCTTCATTAAATCAGATAAATAAATCAATATATATATAGGTTTGTTTATAAAATTTATGGAATAAGATTTTCTATACAAGTATATGAATAAAAAATAAAAATTAAACAATAAATTGGCGACAGCCCCAAATTTCCGAGATTTCTCGAAGACCCGCTCGAGGCTTCATCGAAGCACGTATTAATTTCTCTGTCATTTGGTTTGTTCGGGAGAGTTACACACGTAATCGGGATGACTGATGAGACCGTCGCTGGAAATATACATAGCGGTCCCGATCGTCTGCTTACCTGGTGAAACGCAAGTCGCGACACTCGGGCCCGCGTTAGTGCGATGATTCAACGTATTGCCGTCGAGAATAATTAAAACACGACATTGATACATAGCTAAATGTGTGAGAATAACATATAGTAGCACTGCGGTATCATTCGGTATGCGATAAACGTTCGTCGTGTCTCTTCTCCCGGAGAATTCCTTATTGATTCTCCTGTAATGTTGTTTTTTTTTTTTTTTTTCAAATCCAATAACTACAAAAAATCGCATATTCTCATGAATTAATATAATAACATTTTTTTCTTTATTTTTACAGCAAAGATGAAACATCTTTGGCCGTTGGCGGCTTGGATATTTCTATCCTTGTGTCCGGTGAGTAATTTTATATATTTTTAATTCCTAAAACTGGAATGTTTGCTTATTTGTATTATTTAATTTTTTTTTTTTGTTTTTCTTTTTTTTTTAATGACAATATAAACGCGAAACGGAATTTTCCATTAAAACCTGCTATCGTCGTTGTAGAAAAATAATATGTGTATATATAATTTGAATTTGTTACCACTTCACATATATGGTTTCTACTTTTTTTTATTTATTTTCTAACTTATGGGTTTTTGGATATTTCTAGGCCGACTCCCTAGCTGGAATCGGACGCGGACCTCGTAGAGATGTATTTTTCCTAAATCTCGAAGACGGCTACTTCGGCTGTCAGGTGAACGAGTCGACGGATGTACTTCAACTGCTCGAACTCTCGAAGCTCTGCGACCGTAGAAACGACTGTTATCAGGGCACGGATGAGCAACGTGACAGACTGAAATGCACGGGTGAGTGATTTGAGAGAGAGAGAGAGAGAGAAAGAGAGATGTTGAATTTCTTGTATTTTAAGGGGAGGGAATGTCAGGTCAATATGAGCATTTATTAATTGATGAATATTTGACTTTTTTGTTTGCTGATTTTTTTTTTTAATGTTCTTTTGACGGCTCAAACTAAGATTTTTTACACGATGCTACAATTTTTTTTTTTTCATTCTGTATACTTTTGCGAGAGAACCAATAATCCAAATGTTTTAAACAAATGCTCAGTTGTGCGTAAGATGTATTGTGAACAAATGCTGTGCAATTTACCAACTATGTATAAGGGGCAAAAAACGTCAAGTCGGCCATCCCAATTTTTCATGTCAACAAAACGTCCTCAAATTTATTCAGGATGTTGGTCTGGTTGAAGAAAAAACGTAGGAATTTTTTCAGATTTTTTAATTGCATATTCCAGCTATTAAAAATTTCTGAACATAATCATTGTTTATTTTTTAACGCCGATACTGCGACTCGCACAAAAATATCATCACAACATGAAATTTTGGATTTTCAGCGTACTTTCCTACAATATTTTTTGTAAAATTCTCCGATTTTGTTTTACGCTATTTTTCAATTAAATAAAGTTGCCTCTTTTTTCCCTCCGAAACGGCATTTTCGATCAAGCTGAAATTTTCACATTTTTTTCTTTGAAATATCTAGAATCTTAGAAAAAATTGGCGAGATGGGCAGCCATTTCGCCGCAGAGTTAGTGCTCTCCGAACGATGGAACATCGTGGTAATCTAAACATAAACATAATCTAAAGATCGTTTCCTCATCAGCTCTGTTTGATGGAAATTACGCCCATGTCTCTTTTGGCTTTCTCAAGAAGCTTTGTTTTGCAATTACTTTTATCAGAACTATGCGGCTGGTGTAAGAAAATATATATGATAAATTTCAGTTTCATAATTCAACCTGTCTCTAAATTACGAAGATTCATAATTTTGTTTCGCAGACTTTTTAGCAGAGAATTTTAATTGTTAGCAAACTTAAGTCTAGTTGTGATGGAACATAGAATTCGTCAAATTTTCCCTCGTAGGCATCGGATGACGGATCGCATTTAATTCCCGACAGAAGGCAACGGTTCCCTCGTGAAAGTGAGAGTTCCTTCAAGAACTGAACCCAAACCATTTTCATTCGATTACTGAATTTGAAAGAATCCTGGGAGCTAGAGCACGCCCAGACATTTTTTAAAAACTTTAAAATCGTGTGGAAACAAGAAAACTGTATGAATTTTGCCCAATTTCAATCCCAATACTCGTTCTGTTATAGTCCAACTTCGTATCAATTTTTAGCGCGATAACTAAAAAATTGTGGGAGCTAGAGCGCGGACATTTTTGGAAAAATTCAAAATTGTGTGGAAACGAGAAAACTGCATGGATTTTGCTTAAAATTTGATCGCTTAATATTCAGTTTAATATCTCAAGACGTTCCCAAGTTATAAATGTTAAAATGACGCACAAGCACACGAGCACGCACACGCACATTTTTTCTAAATGTGATTTCTCGACGTTTTGGAACATTCTGAATACGTTTACACGAAAATCTCGAAGAGCATTTTTTTCACGAAAACAAAGCTTCTTGAGTAAGCAAAAAGGACTTAAAATTTTGAGGCAGGAGCAGGATAATTTTAATACTCTGGCTTCTGTGAATTAAACACTGCGAAAAGTGTTCTTATCAATATCAAATTAGTCAACACTGGTCAAAAGTCCACACCAAACTCTTTTAACACGCTAGATTCTTAACTGTGTAATTATTGGCGAAATACAGTAAACTTAAATAGTAATAATAAAAAATTAGACAAATTACGACACGAACTTTTAAGAAGAATAAAAGCTCCACTCATGCCTCATAAGGGAGAGGAGAATGTACGGAGATCCGGGACGCAATCTACCAGAGAAAGAGGTGGAGGCGGCTACGATGATTGCCGCGGGAACGCGAAATTATTACGTACTTGGGACGAACAAGCGGAGAGTCAAGAGACAAGTGTACATATTCTTCCGCGTTGGGCACAAACGATGTTACCGTTAATATTCTCGCTGGTACTTCTCTATAGGCTTATTCTTCGATGTATATGTCTACATGCGGATATGCAGTTTCTATCCGAGTTGTCACGCACGTTTTTATTTTTTTCTTTTCGTTCTTTTTTTCCGTGCACGCATCGCGTATCTTGGATCTAATCCATCAGTGGTGACGGGCGAGCGGGTTTTAGTGCACCGCGAGTGTTGGAAACGGGGGTTCAAGGAACCTTATTCTTTTAGGCCGTTCATATAGCCTTCTTTATGGGAGAGTTGATGAATTTTGGCTTCTCATAAAGGAAGCTTTGTGAACGACGATCTGAAAAAATGTTAAGGAAGGAATAAGGAAGGTTTAACTGTGCAACTAATTTTTTTTTTTTACATTTGAGTTAGTTTTAAGAAACTATGTTTCATTGAACAATCAAGGTTTTAGAAAAATCTGACTAATTATATGGGGCATTCCATACCGATTCGAACTGGGTCAGACCCTCAATCTCTCGGATTTGATCCACATTTTTTTATGTTACTGCTCTAACTGTAAGAGGCAACCAGAATTTTTGTTAGATTTTTTTAAACATTTAATGTAATTATGATTATTTAAAACCAACATATTTTTAGTCCGAATTTAAAAATCTGACAAAATTCTCTTTTTCAAAAAGAAAAAAAAAAGTTGGATGTATAAAAATTATTTCACCTGTTGATGCTTTAACAATTCTATATGTGTTAGGACTTTGGAGAATTTTTTGAGATCTTTTCAAAGCGATTTTTTTTATTTAAAATTTTTTGTTTTATTTAAAAAATCGCTTAGAAAATAATCTGTAAAAATTCTCTAATGTCCTAACATGTATAGAAATGTTCAAGCAACAGCCTGCGGTGCAATTATTTTTGCGCATCTAATTTTTTTTTCAATTTTCATTTTGGAAAAAATCGTAAAAAAATAGAAGCGAGATCCGGCCCACTTTGGATCCAAGCTTAAAGATATTGATATCTGGTACAGGACGTTTGAGAATTTTTTCAGAATTTTAAATTCGGGCTAATAATATGTTGGTTTTTTATTCACATTTATTCGACTTTTCAATGATAATAACTATAATAAATAGGAACACCAATTTGGCACAGATTTTACAGTATTTTTGCACAGTCGAACCTTGCACATTGCTTCCTCATTTTTTTTTACCTGTCGTAAACTCTATTCTATGATAAAGTACGTTGTTTAATTTGGCTTTCTTTTAGAGGAAGCTTTGTAGATGGCGGATAAAAAACAATTATGAAGACTTATATGTGCAAGGTTGGACTTTGCAAATGTTTTGAAAAAAAAAACGAAAATGCAAATTTCTGTACAACCTTAACTGTTTTATTGATGTTGCCTAAATTAAGTATCAAATATTGAATGTCTCTTTTTAAGATTTATGCAAAATTTTAGATCAGTTGCTTATTCCGTTCTCGAGTTATAGCATTTTCAAAAAAAAATTACAAAAATGGAAATTTTGATAAAATTTGGAGTACTTTATCGATTACGACCAAATTTAGTATCAAACATTGACACCCTCTGTTTAAGTTTTATACCAAATTTAAGATCAGTTACTTGAACCGTTCTCGAGTTATAGCATTTTCAAAAAAATTACGAAAATACGAATTTCTATAAAATTTTAACTACTTTATCGATTTCGCCCACATTCAATACCAAACGTCGCATCATCCAAATGAAGTTTTGTTCCAAGTTTCAGCCCGATAGCTGGAAATTTGTTCGAGTTAGTGTTGACAGACATTTTTCAAAATCGTAAGAATTCCATAAGATCAAATTCTTCGATCGATTTTTACAAAATGAATACCAATGAGACACTTTACTGTACTGTATATGACCCAAAAATGTGAGGTGATTCGGTTGAGTAGTTCCCGAGTTATGGCAATATGAATTTTAGCTCCTCTATCACACACACACATACATATATCCGGACATTTTTTGTAAACCACTTTTCTCGACGTTTTGGACCATTTTGAGTATGCTGAAATGAAAATCTCGGATTTTTTTTTTTTTTTTCACGAAAACAAAGCTTTTTCTATGAGGAAGCAAAAGAATGAAATAATGACTATCTTTTTCATTAACTATTTATTTCAATAATAATAATTTATTTACAACTATCAATACAGTTCGTTTCCAGTTGGATATTTTTTAACAAATGACATTTTTTTTTAAATACATGATTTTGCTTCCTCATAGAGGAAGCTTTGTTTTCGTGAAATTTTTTTTTTTTTCGAGATTTTCATATCTGTGAACTCAGAATGGCCCGAAATGTCGAGAAAAATGGTATAGAAAAAATGTCTGTATGTGTGTGCGTGTGTGTGCATGTGTATGTATGTTCCAGAGACAGAAAATTCAAACGTCCATAACTGACGAAAAAATAACATACAGCGCTGCTACGTTCCAAATTTGGTGATAATCGGTAAAGTCCTTCGGATTTTACGTTATTTTAAATTTTTCAAAGAATTTAAATTTTCGCTCTAACTTCCGCAAAAGTTAAGAAAGTAAGTCAAAACTTTGTACTAGATGGAAATATGATGCAACGACATTAATTACGGAATTTTCGTTGTCATGTGTAACGTAATTTGTTTTTTTTTAAAGATAATACATTTTTAATTTTTAATTTGTGTTGTTACACAATCAACTACCAAAAGTATGAAGGTAACGATGTTTAAAAAAACGCTAATTCAAATGAAAAATGATGCAAAGTAGAACTTTGCACGTCGCTTCCTCATTGAATCTCATTTTTTCACAGTTTCCTCTATGAGGAAACCAAAATTAATAAATAAACATCCTAATAGAGGTGGGTTTGTAAAAAATGAGATTTAATGAGCAAGCAACGTGCAAAGTTCTACTTTTTTACCGTTCTATGATTTACTAACAAAATTATATTAAAATAAGTCATTGCATTCAAGAATGGGAGGGTATTGATTGATAGTTGGTTAGGGAAAGTCAGGTAAAATTCAGTGTATTTTTTCCCCGGAATGACGTGTCTATAATGAAACAATATTCTGTATTCAAGTATATTCTGGGATTCCCCCGTTTTTCTCAAATTCCCCGTCTAATACTCAGTAAAATATTATTCGATTTTTAAACTGATTTTATCATGCATCAATTTTAATCCCAAACGAATATCGCATCAAGAAATAAATAAATTAATATTTACAATTAATAAATAATAAACTGTTTCGTGTGTGTTAACAGACGATTGCACAAAAGAGGATGGCACTAAGTGTCAAAACGGCGTTTGTCTCGATTCCGTGTGTCACTGCAACGACGGCTTTGGAGGATGCAATTGTCAAGTACCAGGTACGTTGGTTTTCTCCTCAAGGGTATATATATTTCTTCTTCCTTTCGCCTCAAGAAATACCGCTAGACAAAAGGCGAGGAAGTTGGCGTTCTCAAAGCACATTACTCTGTGTGCACTAGTGGAATAAAGTTGAAAACTGTTATACACAGTAGTTGCCTGTCGTTGTTATATATCTTCTTCTTCTTCTTTTTTTTTTTATCTTGTTCCAACAGACGAGAACGAGTGCAAGTACAGACCCTGTGATATTTTTGCCCACTGTACCAACACACTCGGTAGCTTCCACTGTTCCTGCTTCCCCGGCTATCGGGGCGACGGTTTCTACTGCCAAGGTAAGTAGTCTCGTTTCCTTTATCTTTGTTTTTTCTTTTATTTTTTTTCTTTTATTTCCATCGTACTCTTCCTTATTGCTCGTTTTACTTTGGATCCCCCCGAGCGTTACGTATTTTCTCTGGCTCACTCTGTAACGGTGTTAAACATAAAAGTAATCTAACTGTGAAAATGTAAAACGCAATATTTTCAGACATTGACGAATGCGAAGATCCAAAGCTTGCTGCACGTTGCGTGGAAAACGCGGAATGCTGCAATCTACCGGCAAATTTTCTCTGCAAATGCAAACCTGGCTACACCGGAGACGGAGAGGTTCAATGCGAGGATATCGACGAATGTCAGGCGCCTGGTGCTTGCGGAGAAAACACAATCTGTGGAAATACTAAAGGAAATTATACTTGCGCTTGTCAGCAAGGTTTTACCGGAGACCCTTACGTGACTGTACGTCAATTATTTATGGCAAATCTTTTTTGATTTTTTAATTTTTTAATTTTTTTTTTGTAGATTCAGAATGGTCGAAAACTTTGAGAAATCGAGGTTTAGAAAAATTTGTTTAGATATCGGGCTCAAATTTGGCAAACAAAATGAGTATCATATAATAATGCTTGGGATTGAGTTTGTCACGAATTGTTCAAAGGATTCAAATATTATACAATTTTTAAATTTTATACAAAAGTCTTTTTACACCACAACTTTTCGAAATACAAATATATCTAGCTTGAATTTTATACACAAATGGAATAATATTGAAATATGCTTGATTTTGAATTTGACGAGAATCGATCGAGCGCTTCAAATTTTATGACAACACGATAATTTTTTTTATCGAACATCAATTTAGTCCAAGGATTAGTAAATTTCGATTTTGTAGCGAAAAAAAATGCATACGTTTGGATGAATTTTCCAAAAAATTTCATTTTCGCAGTAGTTCGCACAAATGCTTAAAAAACCGGCTAACATTTTTTTTCGTATAAATGGGCTAAGATTAAACAATTATTAGTACGGAATTTGATGATATTGGATCAAATGGTTCTACTAGTCTTACCGGAATGTAAATTTTGCAATACAATATTTTCAAATGAAATGTTTATAAAAAAGCTTCTTTTTGCTTAAAATTATGAAATTTGTAACAACTAGTTTAACCATTTTTTAAAGTAGTCCTTGCTTATTGGGTACAATTTGAAGTCATTTTAAGCACAGCTGATGTATAAGATATCTAAAAAAGCAATTTTTTTGTTGATAACTTTTGATTTTTTTAAAATTTCGTTACAGTGTAACGATATCGACGAATGCCAATACGAAGGCGCCTGTGGTCATGGAGCCCTGTGCGTCAACCTTCCGGGCACGCACGAATGCAAGTGTCCGGATGGTTTCGAGCAAACTGCTGAGGATGAATGTGTGGACGTGGACGAATGCGCAAGAAGTCCGTGCGGACGATCGGCTCATTGCACCAATATGGAAGGGACTTTCAGGTGTTCCTGTCCTGATGGAATGGACGGCGATCCATTCTCTGGTTGTCACGGTAAAAATTATTCATTTTAGTCAAATATATTTTCGCAATTGTTTTCTAATTCAACTTATAGTAGAGTTCAGTTGAGACAGAAATGTATTTTGATTTGTTTCCTTGAAAATGTACAGAATGTTCTGTACGATCCGACAAATATTTTAAATGAGACTTTTTTTTTATTGATATGAATTAATGACTTTTTTCGATATTCGTTAAACTATGAATGCTTCATTTTTTTCCACATATACAAGTGGAGGTAAAAAGTAAATTCACAAATCGCTTCTTATGCACAAAAGTCTACATTTTATTTCTAAAATATTAATTTTTGCATAGAAGGGTTCTTTTCTACTCAAAAAATCCGTTTTGAAGTGTTTTTTTTTTTGTAGTAAAAGATGTCCAGAGTAGGATGGACAAGGTATCATATAAAACTGAATTACTGAATTGAATTTAGTAATATTGAAATAAAAATAAAGCCATTATGATAGCATCACCAAGTTGTTAATTAACTACGGAAATTTTTACTACATTTTCATTGACATTCCTATGGTCGAAAACTTTTTTACTTGAATATTGAAAAATTAATTTGAATATTTCATTTTTTAAGATGATCCTGTGTATATCCAAATTTGTAAATTTTATGTAGCCAGAAAAGACACTATCTTCTCGAGGAAAATATCAAATTCTATTTAACCGCGTTAAGAAGTTATTTCTTTTTCAAAGTTTAAATTTTAGCGCTTAAGTGATTTTTTTTCGCTCTCACCTTTATTTAAAAAAAAGACGCCTGGAACATTAATGATTTAACGAATATCCTAAAAATAATTAATTCATAATAATTCGGAACAAAATCTGTCTAATATTCGTAAAAAACAAAACCCTTGCTCTGGTATGACGAAAAACGAGATATTCTTTTTCAAATTGATTCTCTTGATTGTACTCTAAGGGCTTCGTGAATAATTGACGCTACTGTTTAATATAATAAAAAGGAATTAACGCTCTTTAAACACTCCGAGAATATTTTAACAAACGATCTAACAGACGTGAACGAGTGCGAAATCGGTGAGCCCTGTGGAAAAGATTCAAAGTGCGTCAACACCGAGGGCAGTTACGAGTGTCGTTGTCTTCCCGGTTATCAGCAAGATCCGATTCACGGATGCATCGACGTCAACGAGTGCTCGAGGACGAACGCTTGTGCGCCAAATGCCAAATGCATCAATGTTCCAGGCTCCTACAAGTGCATTTGCCCTCAGGGCTTTGTCGGCCAAGGCCTGATTTTATGCGAAAGTCAGTAACAAATCTAACGCCTTTTCTCTCTTTCTCTTTCTTAGCAATAAATTACGCCTTATATTTTTAATAAATATAATTAATTAATAAAATATTAACTGGAATTAACAGATGTTAACGAGTGCAAGGAGGAACCTTGCGGCGATAACGCCGAGTGCACAGACACACTCGGTAGCTACGTTTGCCGTTGCAAACCCGAATACACTGGCGATCCTTTCAAAGGCTGCACTGGTTAGCTACATTTTTACAGGCTTAACAATTTTTCTAACTAGCAAATTTACCCTCGCGATTCGTTAGATTTCCCACGAATTATTGCCTGTTTTGATGCTAATTTTGTATTTACGCTCTTGCAGATATCGACGAGTGTAACGCTTACGAAAATCCTTGTGGATCCAACGCTATTTGTAAAAATGCTGTACCTGGTTACACCTGCCTTTGCCCACCGGGATATAGCGCCAATCCTAGTCCAGCAGTCGCTTGCGATCAGGTGAGAGCAAAAATCATGAATCTAAATATCGATTTTTTTAAGGGTATAACTATTTTTCAGGTAACCACACAGCAGTAAGATATTTTTGAAAATATTATAAAAGTATTTTGCAAGACTTTGCGATATAACAATATTGACGGAATATTTTGAAATCCGCTCAGTTACTTTAGAATTTAAGAGAAAACAAGATGAAAATGATAAGATAGAAACCGATCTATTGATATTTGTTGTAGGATTTTCACATCTACTGGAAATTTTTAAAAGGAAAAAAAAAAGAAATTTTTTCAATTTTTAAAAGGAAAAAACAAGAAATTTTTTCAATGTAGTTTCTTATTTTTAATCAAGGTAACCTTGATTTAAAATGTGGTTACCCTTTAAAGTTATCTTTGAAGTGTAATTTCCAATATTATGGAAGTTAGGGAAAGGTGTAACTTTGAACAGAATAATTGTAAAGTATTTCTTTTAATTTTTGTAATTTTCCACAATGATTCACAATATTAAAATTGCAAATTTCCAATTAAATTTTTCACAATATTCAATCACAGCGTTACGCCAGTATTTAAATTATGATGAAATATTGGCAACATTTCTGCAAGATTATGTGCTGTCTGTGTAAGTGATGCAAATGTTAGATAGGACATTTTTTTCTTGCATATCTTTTTCAACGCAAAGAACTGCAGAAATGAGTGGGTATTTTATGGAGGCTTTTTATTTTTTTCTATGAAAAAAGGCGTATCATAAAATACATGCTCTTTGTTAGAAATATAATTTGAAACGTAAAAAAATTGATCCATTTTTCACTTCATTTTAACTGTCTTAGAATATTTTCAAGGAAAATATTTTTAGGATAAGTATAGCAAGGATCGTAAATCCTTAAAAAAAAGTAAAAAAATTTATCATGTCTCTTTTTTTAAATGTGAAAAAATAAATAGTCTTCAAAATATACCGATTTATAACTACGTCGAATTTCGTTTGAAAAGTTATGAACGTCAAGATTTGGAGCAGCCTTGTCTGAAGGCTACCATCACTTAATTGAAAATATGAAAATATACTCTTTAATTTATGTTTCGGTTACAATGACAATTGGTTTTTTTCTTCATTTGATCCGTAGACCGATGTGACAACTTTGTGCAAAGCAAACTTTGACTGTGTAAATAACGCCGAATGCATCGAGGGCCAGTGCTTTTGTAAAGACGGTTTTAAAGCCGTGGGCGCCGAGTGCGAGGATGTCAACGAATGTATTTCGAAACCCTGCGGTCCTGCGGCTGTATGCACCAACACTCGAGGAAGCTATCACTGCGAGTGCGAAACTGGATTTATCGGAACACCGCCACACGTGCCTTGCAAAGCTCCCTGCGACGAAGTCACTTGTGGCGAACACGCTTTTTGCAAAGCCGACGGTCACGAGGCTTACTGCATCTGCGAGGATGGTTGGACATTCAATCCGAATGATATTGCCGCTGGTTGCGTCGGTGAGATAAATATTTTTATTTCGATTGTAATCGAAATTAATTTTTTACTTCGTTAACGATTATTTTGTGTTGTTGATTTATCGTATGCGCGAGATATTCACATTTTTTCATGTAATGTTTTCTTCTTACCTTAATGTTTAAGATATAAATGAATGCGACCAAGTAAATGGTCCATCGGGACGCTGCAGCAAAAATGCTATATGTACAAATACGCCTGGAAGTTTTACCTGCCAGTGTAAGCCTGGATATTCTGGCAACGCTTTTAAACAATGTATGGGTAAGTATCGGACAGATTGTAAAAATCTATGAGGGAAAATAATCTTGATGCATCACTGAAAAAATGATTAATTTGCAGATATTGACGAATGCACGCGTTCGGATGTTTGTGGCCACGGTGCAACGTGCACGAATGCCGATGGCACCTACACTTGTGCGTGTCCCGAGGGAACGATACCCGATCCAGATCCTTACATCAAGTGCGTCGGAGTTGTGACTTGTAACGCAGATGCCGACTGTCCCGGTAATGCGATTTGCGATCATCAGAGACGTTGTCTGTGTCCTGAACCCAACGTTGGAAACGATTGCAGACGTAAGTATTGACAATATTGAACTTTTGATCAGTAGATGGATTTCTGTTTCAAATTAGCCACTTTTTTTCTGGAACTTGTTCGATATTTCTCTTCTGATAATTCGTCCGATATCAGAATAACTTGAGAGTTTCTGTTAATTCTTAAAAATGTCTTCTTCAAAAAATTATTTTTTTTTAAGAAAACTCTATACATGTGTGTAAAATAATGAGTCACATAATAATCTTCACATAATGTGACAAAATGAATTTAATTTTAATGTTCAATTTCACAGAATTTATATTAATGAGAAACTCAAATATTTAAGCAATAAAAACAATAGTTTTTACTCCAAAATCGCATGATATCGTTAGTAATTTTTTTTCGCGTTTAAATATTTAGCTTCCACTCTGTTGATTTTTCTGGAGATTCTACAAAGATTCTTGTAAATTTTATCATTAAATATTTAGCTTCCACTCTGTTGATTTTTCTGGAGATTCTACAAAGATTCTTGTAAATTTTATCAAATTTAAAGTGAAATCAAAAGATTATTTTATCCAAACAAAAAACGAAAGAAATTGAGGTATGCAATTAAATTCATTTCTTCTTTCTTTCAAATAAACACAATTGAACAAAAGATTAATGTTACAGTTTAAATCAATTTTTTTTTCATTTCAAGTGCACAAACTGAATTTGTAATCGAAATTTCATCGGAAATATTAATTTTTTGTCATGTATTTTCCACGTGCCATCTTCCACTTCTGAATTATAAACAGTTAACAAAATGAAACACCTATATTAAAAAAAAAATCTAAAAAGATTCACAGAAAATACTCTCAAGTAGTAACAACATCTACCTAATGCGAATTATCATAGAATATCAGGATGGAATAAAAGACAGAAAAAATAATGAATAAAATACAAATACTAATTTCAGATCCCTGCGAAGATTTGTCATGCGGTCCAAACGCTCATTGCATGTTGCTGAACGATGTGACTGCAACTTGTCTCTGCAGCAACGGTTACACCGGTAAACCTGGTGTAAAAGGAGGTTGCACTGACGTGGACGAGTGCACGGTAAATCCATGTCCACCAGGAGCAATATGCAACAACGAACCCGGCTCATTTTCCTGCCAATGTCCAAGTGGTACGATCGGCGATCCTTACAGCGGCGGTTGCAAAGAAACGACAGTTCCTCATGTATGCGGACCAAGTACACCATGTCCAGCTGGAGAACAGTGCATAAAGGACGAATTTATCGGTAGCAGCGTTTGCATTTGTCAGCGCGGTTACACGAGAGACGCCGAAAGCAAGAAATGTCGTGACGTTAACGAATGCATGGAATTACGAGAAAAGCCAGCTTGTGGTATAAACGCAATATGTAAAAATCTTCCCGGCAGCTATGAGTGCCAATGTCCACCTGGTTTCAATGGAAATCCATTTTCCCTCTGCGAGGAATGCAACAGCATCGAATGCCAATGTCAGCCACCTTATAAAATTCTAAATGGCAAATGCATGCTTTCTGGATGTTCCAAAGGTGAAGCTTGTCCCAGTGGCGCAGAGTGCATCACTATTTCTGGCGGTGTTAGCTATTGCGCCTGTCCCAAAGGCTACAGCACCCGTCCCGATGGATCTTGCGACGATATAAATGAGTGTACCGATGGTCATCAAGTTTGCGGTTATGGAGCAGAGTGTATCAATCAACCGGGTTCTCATCGGTGCGTTTGTCCTCATGGTTATGGAGGCGATCCTTACAATGGTCTTTGCTCACCGGCACAGAAGAGGTGTACCAACGATAATGAGTGCAAGGCTAATGAAAAATGTGTACAACCTGGAGAATGCGTTTGTCCACCGCCTTTCTACACGGATCCTCTTGATGGAAATCTCTGCAAAAGTAAGAACACAATTTTACTCTCACTGAGTATTTTTTAATTAGAATTACGTTGAGAAATCATGTTAAAAATATCTACTTTTCATTGTTGGGTTAGATAGAAAAATAAAAACTTACTAATGAACAATAAGTATTTAAAAAGCAGTTAAAAAAATTAGAAAGAAAGCTGTTGTTCATCAGTGGAGCAGTAAATAAAGATTAAAAAGAAGCAAAGTAGAACCGTGCGGATTACTTTCTCATTATTTTCCACTATTTCACAAAGTTATCTCTATATAAGAAAGTATGTTAATCGATTTTGCAAAATTGTGAAAAATAAAGCGAAAGCAATGTGTTCTACTGTTCATGCTTATTTTAAGAAATTCAGAGACTACAATTCACGGAAATTTTATTCGTCAAGTACTAATATAATTTAATGTAATCTTATATCTAATTGATTGCATAACCGGTGTGACAAATTTGTTATCTATTGCACAAGTCAATTTAAGATTTACATGCCTTATAGTTTTGCAAACTTCGACGATAATGAATGTAAAATTTTAATTTATCAGAAAATTCGAAGACGTCTGTCTATATTCATCAAATTTTATTTAAAATATCCTAGAACATTATTACTTGTCTAAAATGTCATTCCGTTTTGTTGCTTTGAAAGTCGTACTGCTTACCAAATAAAAAATTCAAATTCCTATAATATCCGAACCCCTTTGCAGATCTTTTCCAAATTTGGTAAGTAGTACCGCTGAATGATAGTACGGTTCTGTAAAAAAATTTGAGCTGAACAAAAGATGTCCTCTACGACGAAGAAATATTACTAATTAGTGATAAACAAATAGGCAGAACAAAAAAGGCATACTTTATTATTGCACGAAATGCCACTTTTTAAAATAAGCTTTATATCAGATTTATTGAATCTAAAAGTAAAAAAAAAAACCTGAATATATTTAATATGTAAACTCTTTCGATTAACAGATCCTTGCGATCGTTTCCCATGCGGCATCAATGCCAAATGTACACCGAGCGATCCACCTAAGTGCATGTGCGAAACAGGCTACGAGGGCGATCCACAGCACGGTTGCGTCGACGTCAATGAATGCGCCAACAATCCATGTGCTCATGGTGCTTATTGCATCAACAATCGCGGTGGTCACATCTGCGAGTGTCCACGAGGAATGTCCGGCGATCCTTACGGTTCCGGTTGCACTGGTGCCATTACGCCACGACTAGAATGCTCGGCTAACGACGAGTGCGACAATTATTTCGCTTGTGTTCAAGGAAAATGTGTAAATCCGTGCGACAATGTACCGTGCGGTCCCAATGCATATTGCGAGCCTGATAAACACGCGCCTTGGTGTCGATGCGTTATCGGTTTCACCGAGGGGAAGAACAACGAATGCGTATCTCGTAAGTACAATTTTTTTTCCTCCAATTTCCTGAATGATTCTCACTGAACAGTTCCCAATTTCTAGTCGATATTCTTTAATTTAATCTTGAGTACTTTGTAGCACACCAATTTTTTTATCTCTAGTTTATTCTCTGAACTACACGGAATTTGATGTTGAAAATTGAAATAAATAAATTTCATTTAAATGTAAAAAAATGTTCGTAATATAAAAAATAAATATCAAGAAAATGAAATAAAAAAAAACTCTAAAAGATAGTCAGTTATTTGAATAAAATATTATTTTTACGTTTCTGTGTATTTATGAAAAAATACCTTGATTTGCAAATATTTTTTTCTTCTTTTTCACGGATTTCTAAAACTTGAAGTTACAAAAAAGGTGAAAATTACAATTTTTTTATTTACTAAATAAGAATTGATTTAAATTTTTTAAATTAGAAGTGACAAAAAAATCATCTAATGTAGACACAAAGAAATGGTTAAAGTCGAAGTTACAATTTTTTAATTGTAAAAAAGAAAACAAATTATTATACTCAAGTGGTAAATAAAATAATAAAGTAGACAAGATCCAGCTAAAGCACATCGAATACAAAAAGAAAATTAAAACGCACAAAAATATTGTCTTGATTTTCAGAATGCGATGGTTTCGTTTGCGGTGCCGGAGCGCAGTGTATAGTGAGCTACGACGGCCCGACCTGTAAGTGCATCGAAGGTTTCATGGGAAATCCATTCCCAGGTGGTCAGTGCGTCCCGGACGTCTGTTCTCCTGATATTCCTTGCGCAGAACCCAGCGTCTGTATAAGTGGTCGTTGCAAGCGTCGCTGCGAAGGCGTTGTCTGCGGAATTGGTGCAAATTGTGATCCGCAAACCAACAAATGTGTCTGCAATCCTTACTTCGTTGGAAATCCGGATCTTCTCTGTATGCCACCGATAGAACCACCGCATTGCAAGCCCGGTTGTGGAGAAAACGCTCATTGCGAGTACAATCAACTAGACTTCAAATGCGTCTGTAATCCAGGAACAAGCGGAAATCCATATCAAGGCTGCGGAGCGCAAAAAAAATCTGAATGCTCAAGTTCAGTGTGCGGCCAAGATGCTCATTGTCATGCAGGACCAAACGCAATCGAATGTATCTGTCCACGTGGCTATGCCGGCAATCCTTTTATCCGCTGTCACGATATAAACGAGTGTAACGGAAACGC
This sequence comes from Perithous albicinctus, assembly GCA_964016905.1. NCBI lineage: Eukaryota > Metazoa > Arthropoda > Insecta > Hymenoptera > Ichneumonidae > Perithous > Perithous albicinctus. The sequence continues at coordinate 8,760,808 of OZ024696.1, read as the reverse complement.
TTGCGGGAATAACGCCGTTTGCATAAACACGATCGGAAGTTACGACTGTCGTTGCAAGGTCGGTTTTAACGGTAATCCATTCGTCGATTGTCAGCCCCTTCAGCCAGGTCCTTGCAACAATAATCCCGAGACTTGTCACTGCAGCAAAGAAGCTCCCTGTCCGCTCGATTACAGCTGCGTAAATGGCAAATGTTTGGACAAATGTAGCAGTATCACCTGCGGACCTAGATCCGTTTGTCAGGACGGAAATTGTCACTGTCCTCCAGGATATCAAGGAAATCCCAACGATCTCACCAAAGGTTGTTACCTCCGTGGTCATTGTTCCAACGATCTCGACTGTCAGCCTCAGGAAATTTGCTTCCAAGTCGGAAAAGGCTCCAGAAAGTGCGTCGACGCTTGCGGAAAACTTCAATGCGGTCCTAACGCTCTTTGCGTAGCGCAAAATCACATTTCTTCGTGTCTTTGCATCGACGGTTACTACGGAAATCCAAGTAATCTCGTTGACGGTTGTCAGCCTGACAGATCCGTTCCACCGCCGATATGCACTCACGATTCCGATTGTCCCAAAGGAAAATTTTGTCTCGTGCAGGAGAACGGTAACCGAGACTGTATAAATCCTTGCAGTAAAGTTGTTTGTGGTTCCCATCAGCGTTGCGAGCCTGACGCGCTGGGTCACGCTACTTGTCGCTGTCAGGACGCTTACGAATGGAATCCGATCACTTCTACATGCGAAAAACCTTCGGTACCCGATTGTATAACCGATCACGATTGTCATACTAGTGAATCATGTCGTCCCGATCCTCTCGGTGTATTAAAGTGCGTACCAATATGTAAAACCTTTACCTGTACGGCAAATTCTCAATGCCTGGCTGTCGACCATCGTGGTCAATGCGAGTGTCTTCCTGGTTTCATCGGAAATCCAAATGACCGTCAGGGCTGCCAAACAGCTCGTAAAAATGGATGTACAACCGACGCGCAGTGTCCGGAGGATCATACTTGTAGATCATCTGCCGACAATATTCTAACTTGTCAGCCGGTTTGTAGTTTTGTAACATGCGGACCAAATGCTCTTTGCGTAGTAAACAATCACGAAGCCGTTTGCGAATGTCCACCAGGATTATACGCCGGAGATCCAAATGAAATGAGCAACGGCTGCAAAACCGTTCCATGTGTCTACAATATCGACTGTCCGCCAAGTCAACTTTGCAACAGGCTGACTCACACGTGTCACAATGCATGCGACGAAAATGCTTGCGGTATTAATGCTGTTTGTATCGCCGATGAACATCGCGCCATCTGTCAATGTCCGCCTGGCTTCAAACCGAATCCAGTACCAGACGTTGAATGCGTTGCTGTAGAAGCCTGTAATCCGAATCCCTGTCATCCAACTGCTGTTTGTCTTGTTGGTCCAACGGACAATCCTGTGTGTCAATGCCAACCAAATCACGTTGGCGATCCTTATGAAACTGGTTGCCAACCTGAAGGTTCCTGTCTAACAAGCAAAGACTGTCCAGTTCATTCGCTCTGCGAGAATCATCGTTGCATTAATCCCTGCGAGAATGCATGCGGAGTAAACGCTATATGTGAGATCGGCAACGGACAGCCTTTCTGTCGTTGCATTCATCGTTTCGTACCATCGAGCGAAGGTCCGCAAAATGGCTGTGTACGCGCTACGAATTATTGCCAGCACGACGCCAATTGTGACGGTGGAAATTGTCTGGATGGCCAATGCAAAGCTGTCTGCCGTTCTATTGACGACTGTTCCGCAGGCGAAAAATGTGTAAACAGCGTTTGTGTCGTTCCCTGCGTAACTCCAAGCCAGTGTCAATCCGATCAAACTTGTCACAACGGTGTTTGCATCCTTGGCTGTCGAAGCAGCAGAAATTGTCCTTCCGACGAGTCATGTATAAACAATCGTTGCAAAAATCCCTGCGATAAGAAAGACGTATGCGGTGCAAATGCAATTTGCAGCTGCATCGATCATGCGACAACCTGTGCCTGTCCACCAGGTTTCCAGGGAAATCCTACACCAGCGCAGGGATGCGTCAGGGTTCCCGGCGTTTGTCACACTTCCGGCAATTGTCCTGCGCAGCATCTCTGCGTTGGCGGTCTTTGTCGTTGTCAATGCACAAGTCAAACAAATTGCGCGCAAGGCGAACGCTGTAACAACGGTTTTTGCGTCAAAGTCTGCTACGGCGATGGTAATTGTCTCCCCGGTGAACTCTGCGTAGACGGTAGTTGCGAAATTGGTTGCACTTCCGATGCAGGTTGTCGTAACGACGAGGCATGTATAAACGGCAAATGCCGTTGTAGCCAAGGTTTCGTTCCAGGTGCCGCAGGAACTTGTCTCGACATCGACGAGTGCGAGGAACAACAACCCTGCCATCCTAGTGCCGATTGTGTAAATCTTCATGGATCTTATCGATGTGTCTGTCCTCACGGAACAGCTGGCGATCCTCTTGGCTCCGGTTGTTTAACTCCTCATCAATGCGAGGTTAACAACGATTGTCCAGATTCTCAAGCTTGCGTTCAACACAACTGCTCGGATCCTTGTTCTCTCGTTGACTGTGGTCCAAATACTTTATGCTCGGTTGTTGATCATGCTGCCGGTTGTCAATGCCAAGCTGGTTACATCGGCGACTCTTCTGGTTGCTTCAAAGTTGAATGTCTGTCTGACAACGATTGCCCCGACGATAAACATTGCAACAGCGAAACCAACAAATGCGCCAGTCCTTGCAATTTTCTGAACTGCGGTTACGGAAATTGTCTGGCAATCGGTCACGTTGGTGTCTGCAAATGTCATCCAGGATTTGTTCTAGCCGGTGAATCGTGTGTCGATATTGATGAATGCGCGTCGAAACCTTGTCACTCTAGTGCAATTTGTCATAATACGGAAGGTTCTTTCAGCTGCGTTTGTCCGCAAGGACTTATAGGCGATCCTTTCGTTGGTTGCAAAGCTCCCGGCGATTGTTTCACAGATTCCGATTGTCCCGGCACTGCATCTTGTATCGATAATACCTGTAGAAATCCCTGTGACGTTGCGAATATCTGCGGCGTGAATGCCGAATGTTTAGTTCGAAATCATGTAGCACAGTGTCGCTGTCCCGGTCAGAGTACTGGTGATCCTAAGATTCACTGCCAGCGATTCGAGTGCAGTTATCACAGCGATTGTGCGCCTTCCGAGGCTTGTTTCGATCACAAATGCGTGGATCCTTGCTCTGTACCAAACGTCTGTGGACAAGGAGCTGATTGTTCGCCGCTGAATCACAGCGCTGTCTGCGCTTGTCAGCCGGGTGGCACTGGAGATCCAAATCTTGGGTGCACACCAGTTCAATACTGCAAAACTGACCTCCAATGTCCTACCGGTTCAGCCTGTAATGGCGGAATTTGTACGGCCCTCTGCACAAGTCTTCGAGAGTGCATCGGCGATCAATTGTGCATCGGAGGACTTTGCAGGCCAACCTGCCGCAGCAATACAACCTGCCCCGAGTATCAATACTGCCGTAACAACGTTTGTGTTCAGGAACTTCGTTGCACCACCGACGACGACTGCGAAATAGACGAAAAATGTACGAGAAACAGTATCGGCCAAGCGGAATGTCGCAAAGCGTGCGATCTAATACTCTGCGGTAGAAATGCCGAATGTAAAGCCGCTGACGGAAGACACACAGCTTCCTGTTTCTGTCAAGCGGGTTTCTTCGGTGACGCGAATGACGAAAAAATGGGCTGCCAGCCGGTTGAATGCGAAACCAACGAGCACTGCACCGAGGAGAAAATCTGTGATCTTCATAAATGCCGAATTGCCTGTCTTGCGGAAAATCCTTGCGGTGATAATGCAATCTGTTCGACGAAAAATCACGCTCAAGTTTGCACTTGTCAGCCGGGTTATACTGGAGTGCCAACAAAGGGCTGCGAACTTATAGATTACTGTGCGAATTCGCCTTGCGCACCCGGAGCTGTTTGCAATAATGCACGAGGCTCTTACAGATGTCATTGTCAACCAGGAACAGTCGGTGATGCTTATAACAGCGGTTGCCAGCAGCCAGTTGAATGCTTAAACGACGAAGATTGTCCACTGTCCGCCAAATGCTTGGAAATAAATGGTGTGCCGAAATGTGCGGACGTTTGTTCGCGCATTCGTTGCGGTCCTAACGCCGATTGTTTTGCAAGTGATCACGCAGCTTCTTGTCGTTGTCGTAGCGAGTACGAAGGCGATCCCCAAGACCTTAGAATCGGCTGTCGACCACTACCGATCGCTTGCGTTTCCTCCGCCGCCTGTCCAACCAATACTTACTGCTACGAAAGCGTCTGCAGGCCATCCTGCCTTTCCGACGAAGAATGCAATCTCTCCGACGTTTGCGTAAGCGGACAGTGTCTTGATCCCTGCAAAGTACGCGCTGCATGTGGAATAAACGCCGATTGTCAAGTAACCGATCATACAAAACGTTGCAGCTGTCCACCAGGTTTTACCGGCAACTCGGAAATCGAATGTGTAAGACTTCCGGTCTCTTGCAGCGGCAGTGACGACTGTAATCCTGGAAACACTTGCAGAGACAATGTATGCCTTCCTGTTTGTGCTGTGGACAATGAATGCGCTTTTAATGAAAAATGTGTCGATGGAAATTGTCTTTTAACTTGTAGATTGGACAACGACTGTTTCTTGGGACATATTTGCCTAAACAATATGTGCACTTATGGCTGCAGAGCTGATGAGGATTGCAATGCAAACGAAGCTTGTCTCTCCAACAAATGTTTGAATCCTTGCGATCAAACTCCGTGCGGTCCAAATGCTAAATGCACGGTGTCAAATCAAAGAGCAAGTTGTTCATGTCCAACGGGTTTCATGCCAAATCCAAGCGCTAGAGTTGCGTGTTTAAGATCACCGGGACCAGGTTGTCAAGCTAACAGAGATTGTTCACCGGGCATGGCTTGTGTCGCAGGTATTTGCTCGCCAGTATGTTCATCAAATGCAAATTGTCTGGGTAACGAACGTTGCGATTCATCCGGAATGTGCAAGAGTCTTTGTAGACGCGACGAGGATTGCCGTAGCGGCGAAATTTGCGAGGGTCTCGTTTGCAATATTGGCTGTAGAGCTGATATCGAATGTCCTGAGAATAACGCTTGCGTTAATAATCAATGCAAAGATCCTTGCAGTCTTGCTGATGCTTGCGGAGCAAATGCCGAGTGTAGCGTTACGAATCATCGAAAGCAATGCGTTTGTCCGGTTCCTTTAGTCGGTGATCCGCTTACTGGATGCAAACAATCGTTCCTTCCTTGTAGCTCTGAATCCGATTGCTCGCCTGGACACACGTGTTATGGAAATTCCTGCTACGCCGCTTGCAGAAGCGACGCTAATTGCCTTGGCAACGAACGCTGCGAAAGCGGACTTTGCAAAGCTATTTGCAACAGCGACGATGACTGCGTTGCCAATCAGATATGTGAGAATAGAATGTGTGACATTGGCTGTCGCAGCGATAATTCCTGTTCAAGTGAAGAATCCTGCGTTAATAATAGATGCAAGAATCCATGCGAGGGTGGAAAAGCATGCGGAGAATGCGCTGGATGTAGAGTCGTAAATCATTCGGCGCAGTGTAGCTGTCCGGCTAATTATTACGGTAATGCGAGAATTAGCTGCACTAAAACGATGATACCCTGCGATGGAAGCTGCGAATGCGATGAAATTGGATTTTGCTTGAAGAATTGTCACACGCAGGATAATTGCGAGTGCGGTGAAGTTTGTGAAGCGGGAAAATGTAGAGTTAAATGTGATGTTAATAACGGATGTGCCAAGGGATATACTTGTACAGGAGGTCTGTGTCTAGATGGATGTAGAACACATTCCGATTGTCCGCAATCGCTTTCTTGCACCAATGGAAAATGCGAGGATCCGTGCTCTTCAAGTGGATCTCCGTGTGGAATTAATGCTTTATGCAGAGTCTCCGGGCATCGTGCTGTTTGCCTGTGTCCTGAGGGATATCAAGGAGAACCCAGTCAGGAGTGTTATCAGCTTGAGTGCCATCGGAATGAGGATTGTGATACGAATAAGCGATGCAGCGAGGATGGAGTCTGTACGAATCCGTGTCTTCAGCATGGAGCTTGTGGATTTAATGCTCAATGCAGAGTTGTCGACAGAAACGCTCAATGCTCGTGTCCGCCCGGACACTATGGGAATCCTAAGATCAATTGCAAACAAGGTCAGTTCAAATTACGAAAGTGAGTCCATTTTTTTCAACACTTTTAAACACCCTTTAATAAGAATATTAAATTATTAATTTTCTGATAATTTTCATGAAACGACGGAGATCACACTGAAATAACTATAAGTTAAAAAATGTACAAGTGCTGCTACAGTGTCGGGAAAAATTATAATTGTAAATTACTGATTTCAAATTACATGTGATAATTTTGATTACATTTCATTGAATTACGCACAACGATTTTAATGAAATGTAATTTTATTGAAATTGCTTAGAATAATTGTGAAAAAAGAAAAAATAAAGAAAACAAAGATTTAATTAATGTAGTTAAAAGAAAAAAATCTGAGTAATTGTATGTAGCTATAAAAATTAGTAATTAACATGCCAACGTTCATCTAGGCGGTGACGAATGTCTCCGAAGACCCTGCGGAATCAACGCCAAGTGTCGTGAGACCGCAAGTGGTTTCGAATGCAGCTGTGATCCCGGTTGTTACGGCGATGCCCATCAAGTCTGCAACTGCGACACCGGTGATCTGTGCAGGGCCGCTCGTTGCGGCGAAAACGCAGCCTGTCGAATCTATAACAATCAACCACAGTGCTACTGTCCACCGGAATTCCCAGGAGGAGATCCTATGCACGCATGTGAGTGTATATTTTCAATCAAACAACATATTTGTCTTTTCTTCTTCATTAATATTCAAGCAAGCATTTGAAAAACTTTCTTTTTCTTTAGGGGGCAGGAATAATGTATATTTAACGTAAAAAAATATGTATAATATACGCAATGATACTCTTTTTCTATTGGTAGACTTTCTTTTGTATCCTAAAATATTACCGAGATATTATCTCTTTCTATTCGTCAAAAAAAATTTAATTTTGAGTTAAGCATTTTTTATTTTTTTATTCTAAATCATAACTTCAACATTTTTAAATCCTAACTTTGAAAAGTTTATTTTCCAATATTCACATTAAATTTTAAAAAATTAATTTTGACTTTAACAATTTTAATTTTGAACACTTGCCTTAAAAATGTTTAATAAACAAAAAATCTAAAATTTCGTCGAGATATATCAGATTCTATTGATGAAAACAGAGAAAAGAGAAAGCAATCTGAAATGCAGTTGCGTTTTGTTTCACCTTACAGGCAGCTCAGGTAGAGGCCCGGTCGACTGTAGAACAGTTGGATGCGGAAAAGGTGCAGAGTGCATAAGAGATGGCACAATATTTGTCTGCAGATGCCCACCGGCAACTGTGGGCTCGCCTGACGTCGAGTGTAAGACAGGTAAGGGACATCCTACTAACGTATCTTCCTCGTCGATCGTCCCATGAGATTATCGAAAAAAAAAAGAGATTATCGAAACAAAAATAATACACTAGTCTCTATGTGTGTGTTTTACTTCAGCATCTGTGACTAGCGAAAGCAATAATATAATTAACCGTCAACAAAAGCGCGTAGAATAACCGTGTTTGTTTTTAAATTTACGTACGAATGTAGGTAATTTACTCGAATTAATGGAACCTTAGTGGAATCTCCCGCAGATATAGTTTTATTTTTTTGTTAAAATATTAATAACTCACGAGTGTTGTTTTATTTTATTTTATTCGTTAACACACTGAGAGACAGATGTGATGTTCAGTTGATTAATATCAACGGTTTACTTCGCGCAAGAGTTTATTCCGACCTATATTACACTCTGTCGCACCTGTACATAAAACCTTACTACTCTCTATTTTTTTTTTTTTATACATAGTGTGTTTTTTTCGTTTAGATGTTTAACTGTATATATAGTTAATTTATTTTTATTATACAAACACACATCACCTCGCGAACCGGGACTTTCTCTCATGATACCCATGCTTTATTTTTTTTCGCAGATCACGATTTTTTTTTTTTTTAAGCATATTGTTTTATATATATTTCCTCCTATTTATTTCTTCAAAGTCTATCATCGGGGGCTTGTTGTTGTAAATATGCGCTGCCTTTTTCGGCTATCGCTACGAGATATCCAAATGGAAACGAGAGAGATCACCATTTTTGTTAGATTTCAGCATGGTGGCCACCGGTCAGGGAAAGCTTGGAAATCCTGGAAATTTCAGGGGGTTTCAAAAATAGTCAGGATAATTAGGGGACTGAAAAAAATGATTTAGATAGGAAAAATGAGATGAGAAATGAGAAAAAAAAAACAAAACTTTTTCAAAGAAGAAATAATGTTCTAAGAATAATTATTTATTCACATACTAAAAATTCTTAGAAAATACATATGCTTTCCTAACAAAAAGCTTATTTTGATTACAATTGGAATTTAAAAATAGTATATTGCCAAATTAGTAAAAAAAAAACATGTTCAATCGATTTTATGGAATACTTTTTTTTTTATACGAAATCAATTCTCATATTTATTGAAGTATACTCAATCTTTTGTGTTCTCTTTTTTTTTAACGGTTGTACAATGTTTAATATTAATGATTGAAGAACTATGAAAATACTCAACATAAATAATTTCACACTTGTAAGGAGATTCTAAGCGAAAAAGCTTGTATGTTTCCGACAAATCATAGAATACATACCAAATTAATTTTTTTTTAGTTTGTTAAACAATTTTCTTTCGTTTTTCAGATTTTTCTAAATCTAAAAAAAGTAAGCTCTTAGTTAGGAATGTATTGCGTAAATGCAATGCAAAGTTAATCAATCTAAATGAAGTGATGAAAATTAAAGTACGATTTTACGTCAAAATATATCCATACTCCATCTTCGTACAAACATTAAATACATTGTAATCATATGTTTAAAATTAAAAAATCAGAATTTCTTTGATAACAAATATCTACAAAAAAAAAAAAAAAAGTTTAACCGGACAGGAAATAGTCCGGGATTTATTTCCCTTCGCTTTTAGTGGCCACCATGAATTTTAGTACCGTTATAAACTTTAAAAAAAATTTCTTTAAAAAAAAACGCGAAAGCATGCGGTCTTGTGTTTATTTTTTTGAGAAAAGAATTATCTCTTCACCAGTTCTTATAAATGCTTTTTTTCTTTTTTTTCCTGTCCTCCACCAATCAACCACGACCAACCACCACCACGACGACTACGAAAAAAAAAATTCTCCGTCACCTAAAAAAAAAAACCCATTAAAATCTTGGAAACGCAAATTGCCGGGCAATTAAAAAAAAAAACACCACAGAGCGGGAATGTACAACGGATTCGGAGTGTCCTAATGAAAAGGCGTGCATAAATCTGAAGTGCCTGGATCCTTGCGCGCTTCGCGGCGCCTGCGGAATAAACGCTCTGTGTCGAGTGGTGGTGCACAAGCCGCGTTGCACATGTCCTCAATGTCACGTAGGTGTGCCACAGACGGCATGTCACCTGGATCCAAAATGCGATCTCCCGTATCCCCAGCCAAAGCCTACGCCGATATTATGCAAGAATAGCGCCGATTGTCCAGGCAATTTGGCGTGTCACGGAGCGACTCGCGAATGTCGCGATCCTTGTTTAACGACAAACAAGAATTGCGATGTTAACAAACGCTGTCAGGTGCGGGATCACAAGCCAATGTGTGTCTGCAAACATGGTTTTGTTGTTAATGACATTGGTGAATTGACTTGCGCTCCCGATACCCTGACGTGTTCGCGCGACGTTGATTGTCCATCGAACGCCGCTTGTATCTACGGCAAATGTCAGAATCCATGCAATACACATGCAAAGCCCTCGCCATGCGCTAAAGGAAAGACCTGCGAGGTACTCGATCATCGTCCCGTATGCGTTTGCCTCAAGAATTGCAATCCTTCCCTATCCATTTGCCTGCGTGACAGTGGCTGTTCACCAGAGTTGGCGTGCCGAAACTATCGCTGCGTGGACCCATGCAGCGACTCGACATGTCCGGCCGATGCCCCGTGTTACGTCGAGGAGCACAAGCCCATCTGCAAGTTCTGTCCCCCCGGTTTCGTGCCAGATACTAAGTACGGATGCATGAAAGGTAAACACCACACACAAAACACATGTTTCACAGCTCACTTTTTCATTTTTTAGTTTTCTCTCCTTTTTTTTCATTGTTCTTGCCTCTCTCTCTCTCTCTCTCTCTGTCTCTCTCTCTCTCGTTGCCTTGAAATAGGAGGCGCAAGATTGACGAGCTTTTCCGGACATTTCCAATTATCCTACCTTGCTGCTGTGTCACTTTTCATTGACGATATCTCTTGGACAACACACGGAAGTTGAGACATGTTCAGTTGGGTGGCTTAAAAAAAAATCACTTCTTTTTAAAAGCTGTCCATGGAGATTTTTGTTTCTTTCACCAGCACACTTTTTTTTTTTTAGAAATATTTCAGTAATGCTTCCTATTTCATTATCATTAATATATTGCTGGAATATTTGAAGTTGTCTAAAATATTACTGAAAACGACTAGAATTTAATGACTTTAGAATTTCTTTTAGGATTATCCTGAGATTCATTTTTTTCTTATTTAAAAAATATTTGAAAAGTTGTTGTACAAAGTATTGTGGCTTAATATCTTCAAAGATGTCTTAGGTCATGTGAAGATATAATTGGAAAATAAATGTGAATATTATCAAAATTATTAAAATTTTTAAAAAGCTTGAAAATGTTTTGGCAATAATGCCATATTTTAAAGGAGCATTTCTTTGAAATATTTTTATGGCTACAGCCACACCATTTTTTAGATTTCGAGCAAATTTTCAATAAATTATAAATGCATCTACAGCAGAAATTCATATTGTATGACAATATGAATTATCATGCGACAAATATTTGCATGAACACTAAAGACATTGCGTCATTTTTCTATTTGTTTTATAAACAATAAAAGACTGCATATTTTGAAAAACACCTAGACATCGTCAAAAGCATAACAGTTCATAAAGAATGTTAGTTATTTTATTTGAATATTACATTTAAATTATTTTAGAGTAAAGTTTAATAAGTTTGATGATGAATATTCGTATGTCCGACAAGTTCAACGTGTTTAAGGCAAAGTTAGCACTTTTTTTGTTGTCATTTAAAAAAATAGAAAAAAACAGGCCAAGGTCTTTAGATAACGTCAACGAATTTCTAAAATTTGTGTTGTAAAAAACAAAAGGTAGTAAAAAAAATAGTTGAGCGTTTGTCGTTTTTTGTCTAAACCTGTTTTTCTTTGGTGACGTGAAACAAAAATCTTAATGAGATCTACCAAAAAAGCACTTTTTTTTTACCACTCGAGAACCCATACAAAACAAGCATCTTGTCGTTCCATTTTGTTCACTTGGCAATGGCTTCAACACTGTTAGCTTCGATATACTTACACACATAACAACACTCTTTTCATCAACTATTAAGGAGTTTAAAGCGCATCACCTTAGTCAAATAAGTTCTTGCATTGGTGTACCATTTTTACTAAGTTTCACGGATTTATTGATCGCACTTCAGGATGATTTGTATTTTAGCGATCATAATTCAAAGAAACGCTCATAGCGATGGATTTTCAAAAAAATATTAACTAGTTCATGTCAAGTTTTAAAAAGGTTAATTTTCATTCAGTTTTTATCCTAGAATATTTTTTTTTTACCAATTCTAAAGATCGAACTGTGCCTTAAAAGTTGATTTAAAAATTTACGTCTAGATATTTCACACTGTTAATCGTATAATAATTGTAATTGGTTTGATTATAAAGAATCATTTATGCGAGATAAAAAACAGGATGCGATTTTGAAACTCTTAACACTATCAGAATGAACCGGCTCGCATTAAAATTGATAAAGAATTACGGATTATTCTGGAAAAAAATGTTAATGAGTTAAAGTTTGTTAATATTTTTCCAAATTCATCACCATCAATGTATTTCATAATTAACTGCTGTAATAAAAATCACCATCCACAATTATCATTTAATGCATAAAACTTTATACAGAAATAATTTTCAAAAGGAAGCACTGATTTGTCTAATGTGCAATGCTTAAACCTCCTTCAATTTGCTGTGAAGTGTTGTCCATGTGCGAGTTTTAAAACATTACAATAATTTCGCACGTCTCCACGATCAGCCAGAAACAAGGCATTTTTCTAACATTGTTAATAGATGAAAGAAATAAAAAATTGGCCTTAGAATTATCTTTTTAATGGCTAATGTTCAAAGCTGAAAATGTCCTCAACAAAACAGATACAAAATAACAAAAAATACAACTTGCTAATTGACGTGAAATGCGAGTAAAAAATACTCTGAAAATGCCTTGATTTTATGTAAATCACAATGAATTCTACACGGCGCTATAATTATACAATCCACTCTCTATCCCGAAAAAAAAACACCTGTATTCTTTGTAAATGTATAAAACTACTCTGCCAAAATGCCCTATGACTAGTGGAAGATGTTTAAACAATATTTTCCGTTACATCTGTCTCTGTAAATCTTTTGATATGAATTAATTCGTTTCTCGATTACGCTAAAGCATGCCCATAACCTTAGCCAATATGTAGGAATAATAATTAATTATTAATTTGGTTTAAAAAAAAGGCGTACTATCAATTGGTACATTTACGACTGTTCTGTGCATCTTATAACTTTATCTCTAATCTTTGTTGATATCAACGGCTGCAACTAACCAAAAGCTGAAGCTGACGCCAAAAAGGATCTTTAAGAGCGCTTTTGCCTCGCACTAAAATTAACAAATAGATTTTTCGGTGATCGTGAATGAACCAGGGGCCCGCCGATGCATCGAGTTGTCTCCTCGAATTGCGTCGCTAAAAAAGAAATATACATATATATGATGCCTTGGACGTGAAATGTGAAATGCAAATGCTTTTTTAAAACATAATTTATCGTCCATAAATTTAAATTGGCGAATTTTAGTCACGTAGCAAAAAAAAAATATATATATATAAAATAAAGTTTCTGAGGGAAGTGAATGTAGAATTTAATCTTTAGAGAGGTAGAAATACGGGAGTAGAAAAAGAGGATTCGCGCAGCTTTACGTGAATGAAAAAGTATCTAATTCAATTTATGACCTTTGCCAGACGTTAAGTGCACGACACACGACGATTGTCCAGCTCAATTGGCCTGCGTTAATCAGCGATGCCTCAATCCGTGCACACTTGGAAATCCATGTGACTACATCGAGGAATGTAGCGTTCAAGACCACAGACCAACCTGCGTCTCAGGTAGCGTCAAAAAGGAGATTTCCATTTCTTAATAGGTTTACGGTGAAAAAAGGTCTATGTGACGATTAATACATGACAAATGTGGTTCAGAAACTGTGTACACTAAATTTGATATACAATAATTATGTAAAATGAATATGTGTTAAATGTGTTTAATATTGTAATGTTTAAAATGTTTGATAAACATTTGTTTAAATTATCCGAAATTTTATTCATCAGTTGGTTCTAAATTTAGCAGTTTTATATTAAACTTTCTAATTTTCGAAATATTAAAAAACTTAAATTTTACTTCTAGCTTGTAAATTACATTTTATAAATCATTTTATGTTCAAAAGTTTTCAGTACCTTAAGAAAGATTTTTTACAGTGTATATCTTAAATTTAACATACTAGATTCTGTTTTCCAAATATGTTTAACCACTGTTAACAAAATACAGATGCTCTTTTTTCTTTTTGTAGTGTCCAGAGACACGTGCCCCTATTGTCCACCTGGAATGCAGTGCGATCCGGAAACCAACAGATGCGTAAAAGGTACGTGCGCGGCGAGATCTGTAACAAACGCCAAAGATTATGATTGTAAATATGTACGTAATGTAAATAGGGCAAGAAAAAGCGATTACGAACGCTTGGAGATATTGCTCGATTTCATGCTTCTCTCGCACCAAGGAGGAATCTCTCCTACTCGCACCAAAACTGTGGCGAATTTTATTTTATTTTATTTCATTCTATCAATTTTTGTTGTTGTCCCTTTCTGTACAAAATACAACAAGCGTCTTACTTGAGCACTTTGCTGGTTTGCAAAAAAAAAAAAAAAAAAAAAAATACGAAAGAAAAATAGATAATTAGCAATCGATTAGAATTAGCAATCATGAAATTCAGATTGTGAGGATACGCTCTCGAGCTTTGAAGCGTACTCTCGTGCACATTTTCATTCCCTGGGTTACATATGGGCACTATGTCACTCTTTCTCTAGCGGGTTGCACTAGCGACAGGGATTGTCCACTGACAGAGACGTGCATCGGCCAAATTTGCCAGGAGCCTTGTCTGATAAAGAATCCGTGTGCACCACACGCGGTTTGCATCAATACAAATCATGGAACAGATTGCAGCTGCGAAGAAGGATATCATGGAAATGGATTTACGCTCTGCAAGCAAGGTGAGTTGGTTAGAGAAAAATTGGAATTGTAAAAAGTTTCAAATCCGACACCTAATTTTTAATTCGCGAGAAACTTTTACAGTGTTTTCAGTATAATAAGGGATAATGATCTATTAAATATTCTTCTCGTAAAGATTTATTTTTCAAATTTATAAGTGTTAATTATTTTTACAAATTTTGTGAAATTATAAATACTCTATTTTTAAAAAATGAATACTTGTGAAAGAACTTTTTTAATATAATTTATATTGCACACAAGTCTAATCTTATAAAAAAAGTTTGCCTTTAAAAAAACCTGCCTTTGTATTTTTTACTGTGTTCCTACGCAACTTAAAGAGTATTTGATATTTTTCTTGAAGTCGGTTTGCGATTGTAAAAAGGTCAAAGAAGATATAACTACTATTTTTTATTCTATTAAAATTCAGTAAGGAAATAGAAAAAATTACAATGGAGGTTTATAGGGTTAAAAGACTTTGCCACATAAAAATTAATATTTTTTTTTATTAGAAGCTTTAGATTGTGATGCATAAGAAACAGTATTTTCTTTTTTTTATCTGGACTTGTAAAAAAAAGGAATTTCATATTTTAACTAATATTGGAAAAGGAATCAATTAATATTAATTCGAAAAAATGTTACGCCTCTAATATTTGATAAATCTTCCCCCTTATGATACTTAATAATATGATCACGATTATACCTATAATTTTTCCCATTCTTGTGTCTTGCGCGTTTCTTTAGTTACGTTCAACCAAGATGTATGCCAGTACAACGAGGATTGTCCACCGAACAAACTCTGCGATCGTCTCAACAGACGTTGCATCGACGCCTGTCTTGACGATAGCTGCGGTGATAACGCCGAATGCTACGCGGAAGATCATATTGCTCGTTGCAAGTGTCTTCCTGGCTACTCAGGGCATCCTGAAGTCGCGTGCGAAAAAGCTGAGCTTACAGATCTGTGCATTCCCAGTCCTTGCGGCATAAACGCTTTGTGCGAGGTAGACAACGGCTCTCCCATTTGCTTCTGTCCTAAAGGACTCACCGGAAATCCCTTCGAACAGTGCAGTAAGCATTGAACCATTATTCTTATTTCCCAGAATTTTATTCTTCCATTTGGTGAAAATTGACTCCAATTGTTCTATGATTTATAAAAACCGTGATATCTGTCTTTAGTTCCAGATGGCGATGTGTGTCAAGGAAATCCATGCGGAGCTAATTCTGGATGTCGTGTGGTAAACGGAAGAGTTACTTGCTTTTGTCTGCCAGGATATGAAGGAAATCCTCCGGCTAGTCCTTGTGATTTGCCGCAAAATCCCTGCGACGCTTCGCCCTGCGGTCCCAATACTCGATGCTCTGTTCTTGAGAATGGTTTTGCCAAGTGTACTTGTCTGCCTGGATATATCGAAAGTCCAAACACTGTAAGAGGATGCATCGAACAGGATGATCCTTGTCAGATAAATCCTTGCGGATTTGGAGCTGTTTGCGACTCGACGCGCAATCCACCGTGCTACTGCCCGGACTCGACGTTAGGAAATCCTTACGAGAGCTGTGCAGGTAATTTGAATTGATTATTTGGAGTTATTGCGTTTCGAAATTTTTTCCATGATTGTCGTTGTTCAGAGAAAATCATGGAAATTTCAGAGAATTAAGAAATGGTCAGGAATGTGATTTCTATTTCCTGGTTGATTTAATACAGAATGAACCATCACCAATAAATATAGAGATATCATGTTTTTTTTAACATTAAATTTAGAGCTTCAGTAATGTGTTCTCCTCGTATTGACACTATTAGTTTGATTTTCAGTCTGTAAGACAATTATAATTTGATCAGAGAAATTCCGGCAAATTCTATCAGTGTTTTTAGTATCCACCATGTAATTTTATTAACAAAAATTGATTGCTATAACATCGTTATATCATTTCTCATTTTAGTGGCGCCTCTGTGTCAGCCAGGACCTTGCGGTTCAAACGCCGATTGCTACGTATCAGAAAATCGCGAGCAATGCTACTGTCGCTACGGTTACACCGGTGATCCTTACGCTGGCTGCGAATTACCAAGCGCAAGTCCATGTGAACCAAGTCCATGCGGTCGTAACGCTATCTGCCGTGTGACATCTCAAAACCAAGCGATCTGTGAGTGTGCGCCAGGAAGTGCCGGCGATCCAACAAGTCCAGCGGGCTGCGACCGGCTCGAGTGTATCGAGGACCAGGATTGCATGATATCACAAGCTTGCATTGGTCACCGTTGTCAAAATCCTTGTCTGGGTGCCTGCGGAATAAACGCCAACTGTCGCGTTGAACTTCATCATCCGGTGTGTTCATGCCGTGACGGTCTTTACGGCAATCCAATGCTCCGTTGCTCACCGCCAATGGATCCAAAACCACCGAAAAATCCATGTTACCCAAATCCATGCGGAAGCAACACACTCTGCCAAGTAATGCGCGAACGCGCAGTCTGTTCCTGCCTACCAGATTTCATGGGAGATCCCCAGAGTGGTTGTTATCCAGAGTGCACTATAAATTCCGACTGCGCAAACGATCAAGCATGCGTAAATATGAAATGCGTGAATCCTTGCACGCTCGTGAACATCTGCGGTATAAATGCCGAATGCCGAGTTTCCTATCATCTAGCCGAATGCGCTTGCACGAGGAATTACTTTGGTAACCCTTACATACGTTGCATGCAAAAACCAGCAATTACAGACGACGGTAAACGAAATACGACGCATCCTTGTACACCCTCGCCCTGTGATCCATACGATTCCTGCGAGACTTACAACGACCACGTAGCAATGTGCGGAAGCTGTGAGTCACCTGAAAACCAAGGCAGCGTTTTTTGTAGACCTGAGTGTCTCGGAAATAGCGACTGTCCATTTGATCGCGCCTGTATCGGCTATAAATGCGCCGATCCATGTCTCGGCACTTGCGGTGCTAATGCCAATTGCGAGATAATTTGGCATGCACCAGTATGCAGTTGTCCCGTCGGTCTTTTTGGTAATCCCTATCAGGGTTGCATTCCTGATGATTCGAAGAAACGTGATCCTTGCAGTATTACTCAGTGCGGTGCAAACGCCATTTGTCATGAGAGAAATGGCGCGACCTCTTGTCAATGTCTTCCCGGATTCTTCGGCAATCCTGAGATAGCCTGTCGCTTAGAATGCGTACAAAATTCCGACTGTGATTTAACGCAATCGTGTTCAGCGCACAAATGCGTCGATCCTTGCACCGGAGTTTGTGGAAGCGGAGCTTTCTGCAACGTCATTAATCACCATCCTGTTTGTTACTGCGAGGTTGGATTCACTGGTAATCCATTCGTAAATTGTTACCATCACAATCCGGTGACGCTTCCAAAACCACCTTTGAATCCTTGCGATCCGTCGCCTTGCGGACCATTCAGTCGTTGCAGCGTCTCTCCAAATGGATTCGCGATTTGCTCGTGCGTTCCTGGCTGTCGTGGAAGTCCACCGCTCTGTAATCCCGAGTGTATCGTCAGTACCGACTGTCTGCAAATTCAAGCTTGCATAAACAACAAGTGCGTCAATCCGTGCAACGGAGTTTGCGGTCACGGGGCTCTTTGTTCCGTCATAAATCACAATCCGGTTTGCGAGTGTCCCGCAGGACACGATGGAAGTCCGTTCGACGTTTGTAAGCCAATAAATCGCGATCCATTACCGCCGCCTGAATCACCTTGCAGTCCATCACCTTGCGGACCAAATTCTATTTGTCAAGTGAAGATGAGCCGTCCAGTTTGTTCCTGCCAGAGCACTTTCACAGGAAGTCCTCCGAATTGCCGTCCCGAGTGCCTAATAAGCCAAGAATGTCCAATAGATCGTGCCTGCGTTGCTAACAAATGCGTCCAGCCATGTCCGCAAAGTTGCGGACCGAATTCCGAATGTGCGGTTATCAATCACACGCCTTATTGCTCATGCAAGATTGGTTACGAGGGAGACGCTTTTGTCGCTTGTACACCGATACCAATAGAGCCAAAAGAGCCCGATGATCCTTGTGCAAGTTCACCGTGCGGAAATAACGCCATCTGCAATGTTGTCGGCGATAATGTCAGATGCACGTGCATACCGCCTTACATCGGTAATCCTTACGGCGAAGGCTGCAGACCCGAGTGTACAATCAATTCCGATTGCGCTAGTCACTTGGCTTGTCTTAATCAACATTGTCGGGATCCTTGTGCTGGTATTTGCGGATCGAACGCTGAATGTGAGGTTTACAATCATGTGCCGAGCTGCTCTTGCATCGATGGTTACAGTGGAAATCCGTTCCATTCTTGCAGATTAGAAAAAACGCCTGGACCAGCGCCAAATCCTTGCACTCCATCGCCTTGCGGACCTTATAGTATTTGTAGGGTGAGCAATGATCGTGCCGTTTGTTCTTGCAGTCCTGGTTATCATGGATCGCCTCCTTCGTGCCGACCAGAGTGTCTTGTTAGTTCCGAGTGTCCGCTGCATCTCGCTTGTATCGAACAAAAGTGCAGCGATCCTTGCGTCGGCTCCTGTGGTCTTAACGCTAAATGCCAAGTGAACAATCACAATCCTCTGTGCAGTTGCGCTACGGGATTTACTGGAAATCCGTTTTTCCACTGTGAAGAAGAGAAACCAGTACCAACAAATCCGTGTATTCCGTCGCCTTGTGGTCCGAATTCCCAGTGCCGCGTTCAGAAGGATCGCCCTGTTTGCTCGTGTATCGCGGGGATGTTCGGGGCTCCGCCGAACTGCAGACCAGAATGTATCATCGATCAGGATTGTCCTAACTATTTGGCGTGTCTTCGGAATAAGTGCGAAGATCCTTGCATTGGCGCTTGTGGAATTAATGCCAATTGTGTTGTTACAAATCATCGGCCGCGCTGTCAGTGTTGGGATAACTATGAGGGAGATCCGTTCAACGCTTGCAATTTAAAAAATACGCCTCTTCCAAATCCGCCCAATGAACCCTGCAATCCATCACCATGTGGTTCAAACGCTGTTTGCAAGGAACGCAACGGCGCTGGATCTTGCACGTGTCTCTCGGATTACAGCGGTGATCCTTACGAAGGTTGTAGGCCTGAATGCGTGCAAAATTCTGACTGTCCACACTCGAAAGCATGCACAAACAACAAGTGCACAGATCCATGTGTTGGCGCCTGCGGAATTAACGCACAGTGCCAGGTCTATAATCATCAGCCTTCCTGCAGTTGTCTCTCTGGTTACACGGGAAATCCACTGAAATCTTGCCACGTACCGCCACCTCGTAAGTATACTTTAATATCTAACGTCACGTTGGGCAGGCTTTCCGGTCTATCTCATTTTTTAAATAAAATAATAAACTGTCGTGTCCTTTGACACAAAGGACACGAACAAAGAAACAATTTCTTTTCGAACAAAGAAATCGGCAACCGGAGAGCTGGACCACCGTCAATATAAATCGTTAATAAAACTTGGCAGATCTTAAAGAATTAAAGTCCATTATATTGGGATGAATATTTGATAGAAATACTTCTTTTTTTAAGAACCCCTGACCATAGGGCAAAACGATAATAACTTAATATATTTTTAAGTTAATATTTCTGAAGGCCGTCCTTCGCCGAAGCTTCCTTCGTTCTTTATTATTTGTGGTCTCAACACGAACATCTTCATATTCGAAAAAAAACTTAAATAACCTGTTGAAAAAATAGTATTTTTATTTTTAAAAATAATCGATCTATAAGTGATCGAAATTCAAAAATGTTTAACGACTCATACAAAAAGTGGTCTTTTAAGCCGATTTAATGAACACAATCTGAATATCCTGTTGCAGCCCCACCAGGACCAGAGGATCCCTGCGTTCCATCACCCTGTGGTCCCTACAGTAATTGTCGAGTGGTCGATAATCACGCGGTTTGCAGCTGTCAACCAAATTACATCGGGAGTCCACCAACCTGTCGTCCTGAGTGTGTTGTCAGCGCAGATTGCGCGCAAAATAAGGCCTGTATTCGTCAACGTTGTGACAATCCATGCGAAGCGACCTGTGGCTTAAACGCAGACTGTCAAGTGATAAATCATAATCCAGTATGTAGTTGCACAAGTGGATATACCGGTGATCCGTTCTACGGTTGCTTAAAGAACGAACCGCGACAACCGCCAGATGACGAACCCAACAGACGGCCGGAAAATCCTTGCGTTCCATCGCCTTGCGGTCCAAATTCTCAGTGTCGCGTGATCGATGGTTTTCCTGCATGCTCTTGCCTTCCGAATTACGTTGGTAGAACGCCCAATTGTCGTCCTGAGTGCGTTATAAACGAAGAATGTCCAGGAAATCTCGCTTGCCAGAACGAACGATGTACCGATCCCTGTCCGGGTTCGTGTGGCGTAAATACCTTCTGTAATGTCGTAAAACACAACGCAGTGTGCAACTGCAATCCCGGTTACACGGGCAATCCTTTCAACGAGTGCACAATAATATGGGATGATCCATCTACAACCTTAAGACCACCAACGCCTTGCAATCCTTCACCTTGCGGCGCAAACGCAATTTGCAATGAGAGAAACGGCGCGGGTTCTTGCAGCTGTGCGCCCGATTACTTTGGCGATCCTTATACCGGTTGTAGACCCGAATGCGTAGCCAATACCGACTGCGACCGCACCAAAGCTTGCTTAAACAACAAATGCATTAATCCATGTGCCGGAACATGCGGCCAGGCTGCTACATGTCGCGTCATAAATCACGCTCCGTCCTGCGCCTGTTTGCCCGGTTATACCGGAAATCCTCAGACTCTATGCACACCGGCAATCACGTCTACGACTCCGTCGCCCTTTGAACCTTGTGACCCATCGCCTTGCGGTCCCAACAGCAACTGCAGAACTCTAAACGGCCACGCTGTTTGCTCTTGTAAAACGAATTTCGTCGGTACACCACCAAGTTGCAGGCCGGAATGCACAATAAGTACGGAATGCCCACGTAGCAAATCTTGCGTCGATAACAAATGTATCGATCCTTGTCCCTCGGCTTGTGGACTTAACACAAAGTGTCTGGTTGTGAATCATAGTCCAATATGCACCTGCGCCAATGGCTACAGCGGCAATCCCTTCGAAATCTGCAGTAAAATTGAAATAACGACTTTACCGCCAATCGGGAAGGGCAGCAATCCATGCGATCCAAGTCCTTGCGGTCCGGATTCCCAATGCAAAGTAATAGGCTCTCAGGCCGCATGTTCTTGCTCGCCGAACTTGATTGGACGACCGCCAAATTGTAGACCAGAATGTCGTGACAATTCCGAATGCCCGCCGATAGCTGCTTGTATAAATCAACGCTGCAAAGATCCTTGTATTGGTGCGTGCGGTCAACTAGCTCGTTGTTCAGTTCTCAACCATTCACCAGTCTGTTCGTGCGGTGAGGGTTATACCGGTGATCCCTCACGAGGTTGCCTTCAGGACGAACCGCAACAACCGACACCCGCGCCGAATCCCTGCTCGCCAAATCCCTGCGGATTGAACGCTAACTGTCGTGAAAGGAACGGCGCGGGAGCTTGTGCCTGTCCGCCCGATTTCATCGGCGATCCTTACGACACTTTGCGCGGATGTTATCGAGAATGCGAGCAGAATAATGACTGTTCGCCTCAACTGGGCTGCATCGGTTTTAAGTGCATAGATCCGTGCGTAGGAAACTGTGGTACTCTTTCTATCTGTAACGTTGAAAATCACGTTCCGCGTTGTACCTGCCCGCCTGGTTATACCGGAGATCCGTTTTACGCTTGCGAACTTCCGAGACTGCCACCGCCGTTGCCGGCGGATCCATGCTCGCCGACGCCTTGCGGACCTAATAGCAAATGCCGTGTCGTTAATGGACAGGCTGCTTGTACTTGCATGCAAGAATTTATTGGTGTTCCACCCAACTGTAGACCTGAGTGTATCGTCAACGGCGAATGTCCCGTACATCTCGCATGTGTTATGCGCAAATGCGCCGATCCTTGCAGTAACAGCTGTGGAATTAGAGCCAAGTGTACGGTTAAAAATCACAATCCAATATGCACATGTCCTCTGGGTTACACCGGCGATCCGTTTAGTCTGTGTATTTCCGCAGATGCAGAACCAACGTCAACTCCACGTCCGCCATCTTGCAATCCGTCTCCTTGCGGACCAAACTCTCAATGTCAAATTGTTTTTGGTACGCCGGCGTGTTCATGCTTACCGGATTATATCGGCGTACCGCCTGACTGTAGACCCGAATGTGTCCTTAGTTCCGAGTGCAAGAGCAATCTCGCCTGCGTAAATCAAAAGTGCCGCGATCCATGCATCGGTTCCTGCGGTTTCAATGCGGTTTGTCACGTTCTTAATCATATCCCAGTATGCACGTGCATAGATAAATACACGGGTGATCCGTTTAGACAGTGCGATCCCGTAGTAACACCGACTGAACCTCCAAACACGGATCCTTGCAACCCATCTCCTTGCGGAGCAAATACTCTTTGCAGAGACGGCGACTGCGAATGCCTCCCCGAATTCATTGGAAATCCCTTCGAAAGCTGCCGTCCCGAGTGCGTACTAAACACTGAGTGTCCCAGAGACAAAATGTGCAAGCGCAACAAGTGCATCGATCCCTGTCCAGGAGTTTGCGGACAGAATGCTCAGTGCGACGTGGTAAATCATATACCCGTGTGTTCGTGTTTAACGGGATATGTAGGTGACCCATTCGTGCATTGCCGTTTCCAGGATCCCAAACCGCGCGATCCCTGTAATCCCTCTCCTTGTGGACCAAACAGCCATTGTAGAAACGTCGATAATCACGCGGTTTGCTCATGCCATCAGGGCTACCTGGGTGCTCCGCCGTCCTGCAGACCCGAGTGCGTTGTCAGTTCGGAATGTTCGCCGACTCGCGCCTGCGTTAACAAAAAATGTACTGATCCATGTCTCGGCTCGTGTGGACTAAACGCTCGCTGTGAAGTAATCAATCACTCGCCAATCTGCAGTTGTTTACCGGGACAATCAGGTGATCCATTCAAGAGCTGCTATGCAATACCGGATGACCTCCCAGAACCAAAGCAACCTCAAGATCCGTGTTTCTCGTCGCCATGCGGACCAAACTCCGAGTGCAGAAATGCAAACGGTGTGCCTTCTTGCTCATGCAGGGACAATTACATAGGCTCGCCACCGTCGTGTCGACCTGAGTGTATAATCAATCCGGACTGTCCATCGAACAAAGCTTGCGTTAATTCTAGATGCATCGATCCCTGTCCAGGCTCTTGCGGCGATTACGCCGAATGTCGGGTTGTTAATCACGCGGTCACTTGCACCTGTGACTCTGGATTTACGGGCAATCCTTTCGTTCAGTGTATCAAAGAGGATATAAAAATCAATCCTTGCGAGCCTTCACCATGCGGTGCGAACGCTATTTGTCAACAACGCGACAATGCCGGTGCTTGTGTTTGCATCGACGACTATCAAGGGAATCCCTATGAAGGCTGCCAACCCGAATGTATTCTCAGTGCCGATTGCCCAACGAACAAAGCCTGCGTCAGAAACAAGTGCGAAGACCCGTGTCCCGGTGTATGTGGCATTCAGGCGCAATGTTCTGTCGTCAATCACATACCCACTTGCACCTGCCTGCCGGATCATGTCGGTGATCCTTTCCAAATTTGCAGTCGTGAAATACCGACTCCAGGACCTTTCGTTGATCCATGTATGTCATCGCCGTGCGGTCCTAATAGCCTTTGTCGCGCTATTAACGATCGTGCCGTTTGTACGTGCCAGGAAACTTACATAGGTGCTCCACCAAATTGTCGCCCAGAATGCGTACTCAATACAGAATGTCCACAAAATCGCGCATGCCACAAATACAAGTGCACGGACCCTTGCCCCGGTACTTGTGGAATTGGCGCGGAATGTCGCGTTATCAATCACAATCCACTTTGCAGTTGCCCTACGGGTAATCTCGGTGATCCTTTCCAACGGTGCTACGAGCCTGCCGTATCTCCGCCACCGCCGCCAATGCCACTCGATCCTTGCAATCCAAGTCCTTGCGGGCTCTACGCCGAATGCCGCAGAGTCGGAGATCAGGCTGCTTGTTCCTGTCTCAACAACTATATAGGATCACCGCCTAACTGTCGACCGGAGTGCCTCGTTAATACCGACTGCCCATCGACTCAGGCTTGCATATCCGAAAAGTGCAGGGATCCGTGCCAAGGTTCATGCGGTCAGGATGCTGAATGTCGTGTGCAAAACCATATAACGACTTGTACATGCCGCGATGGTTTCACTGGAAATGCTTTTGAGCTTTGTACCGCAATTGTCGATGATGGTCCAAAGCTGCCTGGCGATCGTTGCAATCCTTCGCCTTGCGGTTCCAATGCTATTTGTGATGATGGAGCATGCTCTTGTCAGCCAAATTACTTTGGAGATCCTTATGAGTACTGCAGACCAGAGTGTACTATGAATTCCGAGTGTTCTCGATCCAAGACCTGCATGAATCAACGATGTGTCGATCCGTGTCCTGGAATTTGCGGCAATGAGGCACGGTGCGATGTTGTTAATCATGTACCAATGTGCAGCTGTCCACCTGGTACATCTGGCAATCCCTTCAATGCCTGTCGTGTTATCGTGAATAAGCCGACTCCTAGACAGCCGTGTTCACCTTCGCCATGCGGACCCAACAGTGTTTGTCGAGAAATTGATAATCATGCAGTATGCTCCTGTCAACCTAATTACTCTGGTAGTCCACCATCTTGTAGACCAGAGTGTATCGTCAGCTCTGAATGCTCCCTTACTCAGGCTTGCATACAGAACAAGTGTCAGGATCCGTGCCCTGGGAGCTGCGGACAAAACGCTAGGTGCCATGTTATCAATCACAATCCTATATGCAGTTGTATGGAGAGCTTCACCGGAGATCCGTTCAAGAGGTGCTATCCTGCTCCAGGTAAGATGCAACCTCCGTTCAATTTATCACTCGTAAGAAAAAATAAGAAACTACTTTGCGAATTTGTAATCAGCGAAAAGAAAGTAAGGTTCTTTTGCTTCCTCATAGAGGAAGCTGTGTTTTAATAAAATTTTATTTTTTCGAAATCATTGGTTTAAAAAAAAGTTGGTATATATGTACGTATGTAGACATTTAGATTTTGTCTTTTTTAATTAAAAAGGCATGGTAACTCTAACTTGCATATAATACTGGCTATTGTGCTAAATAATTCTTCATAAGTGCAGATAAGTTCGCAATTATTAAGTATTATATTTGACCGAAGTCGGTAATAGAGCGTGTCATAAATACAGAAAAACTATTTACGAAAAACGATGCAAAGTAGGAGCTTGCATTTTGCTTTCTTATTGTTTCAGTCCATAATCCACAAAGCTTTTTCTATGTGAAAACCAAACCAAAATTAATCAATAGATGTTCGCATAGAGGAAGCTGCGTGGACAAGGAACGAAAACAGTGAGGAAGCAACATGCAAGGTTCTACCGTTTTTTATTTGAGATAAAATCTACTGACAAAAACTAAACAATTTAATAAGAAAATGCAAACAAAATTCGTATACCTAAAAGAGCTGTAGTTTCCGTTTCACGAACAGCTAAACTATTGTTTCCTAAATTACTATGAATCGTTGCATTAAAAAAAAAATGATTATTTTTACAGCGGACCCGTTGCCACCGCCATCGAAGCCATGTGAGCCATCCCCATGCGGACCAAACGCGGAGTGTCACGTGCGCGGTGAGAGTCCCGCGTGCTCTTGTTTGCGAGATTATATCGGTTTGCCGCCAAACTGCAGGCCCGAGTGTACTATTAATCCGGAGTGCGCGCCGCAGTTAGCTTGCATTCAGCAAAAGTGTCGCGATCCGTGCGTTAATTATTG
This sequence comes from Perithous albicinctus, assembly GCA_964016905.1. Taxonomy (NCBI): domain Eukaryota; kingdom Metazoa; phylum Arthropoda; class Insecta; order Hymenoptera; family Ichneumonidae; genus Perithous; species Perithous albicinctus. The sequence continues at coordinate 8,734,512 of OZ024696.1, read as the reverse complement.
TGCCGCGAGTGCTCGTTGTACGGTGATCAATCATCACGCAAGCTGTACGTGTCCAGCGGGATATTCCGGCGATCCGTTCACCGAATGCATACAGGCGAAGGGTGAGTGGCTTACAATTTTATTGGGACTTTAGGTGCGTGCTTCAGCAATTAAATTGCTTGGTTGTGGTTGAACGTGATTTGATGAAGGTAAGTGAACCTTTCAACATATTATTGCTTTGGATAATAGTCGCGAGGCTTTTTAAATAATCAGCGACTAACAGAGGGGCTGAGTTAGTACACACAAAATAATTGTGGAACTCAGTCGCTGCCGATCCAGCCGAATTACGCCCAAGCCTCGATTACTAAAACCCTGCCGAATTTCGATGACACACGCCTGACCAACAAACCTAAATAAATGGAATAATTATGATAAAACGATCCCGGCGATTAGTAGTAGTAGCGAGCACCCTAATCCACACAAAACTACCCCTGCGATGCTAATGAAAAAAAAGAAAACTGACGAAAGAGCTACGACACTGGTGGCTTATTTAAAATTAATTTTAATGCTACGAAATCCCCGCCGAAATGGAACTAAAAATTGTTCACAACCAAACAAGAACACGCCTAACTCCCTGGACCAACCTATGCCATTAACTGGTCTCTTTCGGCTAGCGCCCGAAGTAATGACTGAGAGAGCGTAGGTAGGCAATCCGATTATTGCTAGCTTGTGTTTGTCCAAACACATTTATAAAACACGCTGGCATTGCTTCCTCACAATGCACCATTTATCGATTAACATAACAAGAAGATATTATGTTGTTAACCCGGTGAGTCTTGATGTGTCCCCCAATTTTAGAAGACGTTAAGCTGACCCCCTGCACACCTTCCCCGTGCGGACAGAACGCCCAATGTCGTGAACTAAATGGCGTCGGTTCCTGCACGTGCCTGCCCGATTACTTCGGTGACCCATACGGAGGATGCCGTCCAGAATGCACACTCAACTCGGACTGTTTATCGAATCTGGCCTGCGTGCATTCCAAATGCCAGAATCCCTGTCCCGGAACCTGCGGCCAGAACGCCGATTGTCAAGTAATAAATCACCTGCCGAGTTGCTCGTGTCTGGCCGGCTTCACTGGAAATCCATTCGAGTATTGCCGACCCCAACCCCAACCTCGTAAGTCAATAAAAAAACAACGTCAAAACGATACAAAACCGCACTAAGTTATCGTTCACTGGCACACAGGACTAATCCCCCATTTTTCAGGATATACATTTTAAAATGCTTTTTTACTTTACTCACGCAAATCGACGTTGCACAAAAAAGTGACAATTAATCAAGTTTTAACCCTTTGAAGTGGCAATAGCAATAAGACAGAAAATAGTATGGTTTTAATAACGCAATGGCTAATCTGCTAATCGGCCACTGTGTCGAAATATTGACAAGATGTAGATATAAAAACCTACGTCCGATAACTCGATAAACCACGTCGCAAGCATACTAAGTGAGTTTATCACGAGTAAAACTAAACTAAGCAAATAAAAAATGAAACCAAATGGTTCATTCTAACAAGGGACATAACAAATAAAAATCAACGCACGCATCCGACCATTTTTTTACGGTTAATCATCAAAACACGCTTTCTAATCCCAAGAAACTGGTACATTAAGTGTTTCGCTAACCGATGAAAAAAAGGTGCGGAGAAGAAAAAAGCTTCAACATTACGCGTATTCCAGCGCCGCAACCCAAACCAGACCCTTGCAATCCATCGCCCTGTGGACCCTACAGTCAATGCCGGAATATCAATGGACAAGGTGTCTGTTCGTGCTTACCCGATTATCGTGGAAGTCCTCCGTCCTGTCGACCTGAATGCGTCGTCAATTCGGAGTGTCGAACTACCGAAGCCTGCGTGAAACAAAAGTGTGTGGAACCCTGTCCCGGTCCTTGCGGTCTCAATGCCGTTTGCCGTGTTGTCAATCACAGTCCCATATGCGCATGCAGAGAAGAATACACCGGTGATCCATTCACCAGATGCTTCCTCAGTGAAAAACGTAAGATATTTCCAAAGAAGACGAGACAAGAATTTCAGCGATTACGACTGATTTAGCAACAGACTCTTGGACTTATTTTTATTATCATTATTTTACAGCGCCCTACCGGGATCCAGGTATCGTTGAGAATCCTTGTGCCTCGTCGCCCTGCGGTATGAACGCAGAGTGTCGAGACCTCGGAGGTTATCCATCGTGTTCCTGTCTAGTCGGTTACCAAGGCAGTCCACCCAATTGCCGACCAGAATGCACAATCAATTCCGATTGTCCCAGCAACAGAGCTTGCATGTCGCAGAAGTGCGGTGATCCCTGTCCCGGCTCCTGCGGTTTAGACGCTCAGTGTTCCGTCTTCAATCATATACCCATCTGCACTTGTATCGAAGGATACACCGGAAATCCTTTCACGAGTTGTCGACGCCAACCAGAAAAACGTAAGATTCCCTAAAAGTCCATTACGCCCTTTTCCCAATCACAATCTATCTACCTCTTTAAGTCATACATTTTCAGGCGTCGGAACGGAAAAAAAAAATTTGGTACTCATGGTCAAGAAATTTATTGATAGATATAAGAACTGAGCGGAAACGCAAAGAGTCAATTTCCAATAGATTATAGAAATAAAGTTGGAACGTTTGCAGCACCTCCGAGGCCGCGTGACCCCTGCAATCCTTCGCCCTGCGGCCCGAACGCCCAGTGCAACAACGGAAAATGCACTTGTATCACCGAGTACAAAGGAAATCCTTACGCCGGTTGTCGTCCGGAGTGCGTGCTTAACACTGATTGCCCTCAGAACCAAGCTTGCATTAATCAAAAATGTGGAGATCCCTGTGTAGGGACATGTGGTCAAAATGCCATATGCAACGTTTACAATCACGTGCCAATGTGTAGTTGTCCTGCAGGAATGTCGGGCAGCGCTTTTGTCGTTTGTACGGTTATCAGAGGTAACAAACAAGCGATACTCTTTTATTCCATTGCAAACGATAACTGCTTTACCCAGAGGAACTAAATTCTTTTTTGATTTTCTCTGCAGAACCGGTACCTCAAAATCCTTGTAGCCCAACGCCCTGTGGTCCCAACAGTCAGTGTCGTCAGATAAATAATCAAGCGGTTTGTAGCTGCGTTCAAGGATATCTCGGAAGTCCACCGTCCTGTAGACCTGAATGCATCGTTAGTTCGGATTGCCCCCGAAATCTCGCCTGCGATAATCAAAAGTGTCAAGATCCATGTCTTGGTGCATGCGGCCTTGGTGCAAAGTGCCAAGTATTCAATCACAATCCCATCTGCAGTTGTCCCGAAAGATACAGCGGAAATCCGTTTACGAGATGCATCCTTGCTATCGGTAAGAAAACGAAAAAAGTTGCACAATCGTTACCATCGTTAAAGGCAAACTATTAAGATGTTAAACATTTTATTTGTGCACGACACAGCTCCATGGTCTTGCCTTAAAAGCGCCTGATAATCTGATATCCCCAATAACCAATGACCCAATATTTTAACATATTAAATTGGAAAACATTTTGCCAGATGACGATACTCCTCCGCCGTACAGAAATCCCTGCGAGCCGTCACCCTGTGGGCCTAACGCCCAGTGCCAAGTGGTAAAAGATACACCGTCCTGCTCTTGTCTACCGGAATTTATGGGAATCCCTCCAAACTGTCGTCCCGAGTGCGTAAGCAATAGCGAATGCCCGAGTCATCAGGCGTGCAAAAATCAAAAGTGTATAGACCCGTGCCCAGGCTCTTGTGCTGTCAATGCCGAATGTAGAGTTGTGAGTCACACACCGATGTGCGTCTGTAATCAAGGTTACACCGGGGATCCATTCACCCAGTGCAATTTTAAGCCACGTAAGACCGAGCTTTGGAATTGTCGAAAAAATCGCATATATTTATAACCTTAAAAATTCTAAACGCAATTGGTTATTGGTATTGCCACCAGCTGACGAAGAAAATCGGACGCCATGTACGCCTTCGCCCTGCGGTGCTAACGCTATATGTCGTCAACAAAACAACGTGGGATCTTGCACTTGTGCTCCCGATTACATTGGAAATCCATACGAAGGATGTCGACCCGAATGCGTTCTCAGCTCCGACTGTCCTTCCCATTTGGACTGCATACGTTCCAAATGCCAGGATCCATGCCCAGGAACTTGCGGGCAGAATGCCGATTGTCAGGTTATCAACCATTCGCCGACTTGTACTTGTTGGCAAGGATACAGTGGAAACCCATTCCGTCATTGCACCTTGGTGCCTGCCGGTAAATTATCCGGATAATTATAATCTTTTTTGTTGCTAGAGTGTTGTGCCGTTTGAAATTTAATGATAATCGTTGCTATTCCCAGACCACCAATACGTACCGAAAGAGCCCTGTAGGCCTTCGCCGTGCGGACCTAACAGCCAATGTCGTGTGGTAAACGACCAGGCCGTTTGTTCCTGCAGTCCCGAATACATTGGAAGCCCTCCGGCCTGTCGTCCCGAATGCGTCGTCAGTTCCGAGTGTCCCAAAGACAAAGCTTGCATCAATCAAAAATGCGTTAATCCCTGTCCAACTCCCTGCGGTCTCAACACCAATTGCGTTGTGTTGAATCACAGTCCGATTTGTGCCTGCAAACCCGGATATACCGGTGAACCGTTTACGAGATGTTTCTCACTACCACGTAAGCCATTAATTTTCAACTGTACGCTGATAGTTGTTGATAAGTAGAAAAGTAACATTCTCGTTTGTATGTTAAGCAGAATGTGTATACCGAATATTATTGACCAACTAATTTTCAGTACCGTCAAGAGATCCATTAGTACCGGAAAATCCGTGCCTGTCCTCACCTTGTGGTTCTTACGCGGAATGTCGTCCCGTGGGTAACACGCCTTCGTGTTCCTGTCTGCCGAATTACACTGGCAGTCCGCCAAACTGTCGACCCGAATGTACAATTAATCCCGACTGCCCTAGCAACAGAGCGTGCATGCGAGAGAAATGTCAAGATCCCTGTGCAGGTTCATGCGGAGTTTCCGCAATGTGTTCCGTTATAAACCATACACCAATTTGCACGTGTCCGGAAAGTTACACCGGTGATCCCTTCGAGAGTTGCTATCCGAAACCTGCTGTCACGGAACCACCACCGCGGGATCTTTGCAATCCATCGCCATGTGGTCCCAACACTGAATGTAACAATGGAATCTGTAGCTGTCTGCGGGAATATCAGGGAGATCCTAACACCGGATGTCGTCCCGAGTGCGTCCTCAACACCGACTGTCCTCAGAATCGCGCCTGTGTTCGCAACAAGTGTATCGATCCTTGTCCCGGCACTTGTGGACAATCTGCTATTTGTACTGTTTTTAATCATGTGCCAATGTGCAGCTGTCCTAATGGAATGGCCGGCAATGCTTTCTTCGCTTGTATTCCGCAAAACGGTAATTATCTTTGCTCACAAGAGCGTGTCGGTGATATAGCTTAGCGTTGCATCGATTCTATCTAGTTCTTAATCATCCTACATTTAAAAGCTTCACCGATTCCCTTGTTCATTGTTAATATAACAATTTATAGATCCAATCGAAAAGGATCCCTGCAATCCTTCGATCTGCGGACCAAACAGTCGTTGTCGCCAATCAAACGGCCAAGCCGTATGTTCCTGTGTTCCGGGATACATTGGTGCACCACCGACCTGTCGTCCTGAGTGCGTCGTCAGCTCCGATTGCCCAAGAAATGAGGCATGCGTTAACCAAAAGTGCATAAATCCGTGTATCGGTGCCTGCGGTCTAAACGCAAACTGTCAGGTCATAAATCATAATCCTATATGCAGCTGTCCTGGTGATCTTGTCGGTGATCCGTTCTCCAGATGCGAGCAAAAACGTAAGATCCTTAATTGGCAAGCTATTTTCATGAAAATTTGAAACGAACAGACGAAAATTCCAATTTAATTGCAGCCAACGACAAACCTTTCGTAAATCCCTGTCAACCGTCGCCTTGCGGACCCAACGCGCAATGCCAAGTAACAAACAACGCGCCGTCCTGCTCCTGCCTTCCAGAGTTTACCGGATCTCCGCCTAACTGCAGACCCGAGTGTACCAGTAACTCCGAATGTACCAGTCAACTCGCATGTATGAACCAAAAGTGCAAGGACCCTTGCGTTGGCTCCTGCGGATCCAATACTGAGTGTCGCGTCATAAGTCACACACCCATGTGTGTCTGTGTTCAGGGCTTTACAGGGGATCCTTTCACCGGCTGCATCTTTGAAGATCGACGTAAGGACAATTTAACGATTTTATTAACATTTTTTATGGCTTCAAATAACCGTTGAGTTTGATATAATTTTTATAATCAGAGACCAAAAATAATTAATAAGATATGTCAATAGTGAGTTAACGAGAATTTTGATAATATTTATGGTTTGAATAATATACTTTGTTGCTGATGATCTTTAATTATTAATAATCTTATATTTGAAAACACAGCACCGGATGATAAGGATCATCGTACACCGTGTACCCCTTCGCCATGTGGCTCGAACGCTGTTTGCCGCGAGCAAAATGGGGTCGGTTCGTGCTCCTGTATAAACGACTACGTCGGCAATCCTTACGAGGGTTGCAGACCACAGTGCATTGTAAACTCCGACTGCCCAGCGAATCTCGCCTGCATAAATTCGAGATGCAAAGATCCATGCCCAGGAACTTGTGGATCAAATGCGCAATGTCAGACCATCAACAATCGACCATCCTGTACCTGTTTCCCAGGTTACAGCGGTGATCCCTTCCGTTTCTGTGGCATTGTATCAGATCCTGGTAAATAGAACTACGAAGGATTTTTAAAAACCCATTTTTCGACTGAAAATTCTAATATTGTCCCAAAAAATAGGTAATAAGGTCGTCCCAAGTGAGCCTTGTAATCCTTCACCATGCGGACCCAACAGTCAGTGTCGCGTCAACGACAAACAAGCAGTTTGCTCATGCCGTCCAGATTACATAGGAAGTCCGCCAAACTGTAGACCCGAGTGCCTCACGAGTTCGGAATGTCCAACAAATCGCGCTTGTTTGAATCTGAAATGTAAAGATCCTTGCCCGGAGACTTGCGGTGTTAATGCTGATTGCAGAGTCATCAACCACAATCCAATCTGCACTTGCAGAAATACTTATACTGGTGATCCCTTCACTAGGTGTTTCTACTATGAAGGTACCAACTACAATCCTTTCAATGTACCTCATTAAGCTCTGCTTTAAAAAAAACTCAACCTATGAAACATATTCTCTTGTCTTTCAGCTCTGCCTGTACCAGCACCACCACCTCCACGCGATCCTTGTGTACCTTCGCCTTGTGGGGCAAATTCCCTATGCCGTCCGATCGGTGACAGTCCTTCTTGTACTTGTGCACCCAATTATTTGGGTAGTCCGCCAAATTGCCGTCCTGAATGTACCATCAATCCTGAGTGCCCGAGCAACCAGGCATGCATACGAGAACGTTGTACAGATCCTTGTCCAGGCTCTTGCGGATTTGAAGCACTTTGTTCAGTCATCAATCACACTCCCGTTTGCACATGCCCCGAAGGTTACAGCGGCAATCCTTTCGAGCTCTGTACCAGAAAGCCGGTAGATTGTAAGTCTTTGATCAATAGCAGTTGTTGCCAATAACATCTGGGTGGTATCCAAACATTTACTTGCAAAGGGATAACTCACCTCGAGTTTTACTTAGAAGTTGTTGGTACCATCATACATAAAAAGAGCGAAACACTTCCAGTTTTTTAAGAATTGACAGTGAACACTATTTCTTCATCTTGTTAGCAAGTGACGTGGAAGAAGATCTCTGTGCATCATCGCCGTGTGGTGCAAATGCACAATGCGACAATGGAGCATGTTCTTGCCTGCCCGAATACTTTGGCGACCCTTACATTGGATGTCGACCGGAGTGCGTCCTCAACACCGACTGTTCAAGAAACTTAGCCTGTATTCGCAACAAATGCAAAAATCCCTGCGTCGCTGGAACATGTGCGAGTAATGCGATATGCACGGTTGTTAATCATATTCCGACATGCACCTGTCCACCGGGTCAAGAAGGAAATGCTTTTCTTTTCTGCAAACCGTCCATAGGTACCGCAGCAATGACTTTTCCGCAAACATTTCCGCAAACGTCGAACATAGCTCATTGAATTGTTATTTTAATCAGCATCCACCGTCAATACGCCGTGCAGTCCTTCACCCTGCGGATCCAACAGTCAATGCCGAAACAACAACGGCCTTGCTGTATGCACTTGCGTCGTGGGATACCTGGGAAGTCCCCCAGCATGTCGACCTGAATGTGTCGTCAGCACCGACTGTCCGCCTAGTCAGGCTTGCAATAATCAAAAGTGTCAAGATCCGTGCCCAGGCGTTTGTGGAATTCGTGCTCGATGTCAAGTTGTAAATCACAATCCTATCTGCAGCTGTCCCGAGAGACACACCGGAAATCCATTCATTCAATGCAATGCCATCCGTAAGATACTCTCTCTGATTAAAATCAAATAATCTATCTACTCTAAATGAGGAAGACGGAGTTCTTTAAAGCGTAACTTATATCTCGTAATTCCGTTTGGATAACATTACCATTCTTATCATAAATAGCCGACCGAGATCCTCCACCAAAGATCGATCCTTGTCGACCATCGCCATGTGGTCCAAACGCTCAGTGCCAGATTGCCGGCGACACACCGTCGTGCTCTTGTCTTCCTGAATTTATTGGTTCACCGCCAAACTGCAGACCCGAGTGTGCAACAAACACTGAATGCTCCAGTCATCTTGCATGCATAAATCAGAAATGTGTGGATCCCTGTCCAGGCTCTTGCGGTTCGAACGCCGAGTGTCGTGTCGTCAGCCACACTCCCATGTGTTTTTGCAATACTGGTTACACCGGAGATCCATTTTATCAGTGCATCTCCAAGCAACGTAAGCAATGCGGACAATTTGTATCAACGACGCAAAATTGATTAGGACATTTTTATTTTCAATTGTTCCTTTGAAATGTTTCTTCTAGCATCCAATGTACCGTCGCCAATTTCACCCTGTTTGCCAAGTCCTTGCGGTGCCAATGCCATTTGCAATGAACGTAATAACGCCGGCTCTTGCACCTGCAATGCCGGCTACTTTGGGAATCCTTATGAGGGCTGTCGACCTGAATGCACCCTAAGCTCTGATTGTCCGTCAAATCGTGCCTGTGTAAATTTCAAGTGCATCGATCCCTGTCCTGGAACTTGCGGCACGAACGCCGAGTGTCAGGTTGTTAATCATCTTGCAACATGTAGCTGCTATCCCTCGTATTCTGGTGATCCGTATCGCTACTGTGTTCTCAGCCAATCTGGTAAAACAACTAAGATTTCTTAATTTGTGTTATAGCCGTAATTATCATAAGTCAACAATTTTATTTTTTATTTTTATTTTTAGGAAATGACCCAGAACAGAAAAATCCCTGCACCAAAGCTCCCTGTGGTCCCAACAGTCAGTGCAGAGAGATAAACGGCGTGGCCGTTTGTTCCTGCCTCCCGACTTACGTTGGAAGTCCACCAGCTTGCCGTCCCGAGTGTGTTTCAAGCTCTGAGTGTCCCTCTGACAAGGCTTGCACTAACCAGAAGTGCGTGAATCCTTGTCCGGCTTCATGTGGACGTAACGCAGAGTGTCGAGTAATGAATCACTCGCCTCTCTGTAGCTGCCCACAAAGATACACCGGTGATCCGTTTACCAGGTGTTTCCCAGCGCCACGTAAGTTCTATGTTCATCATCAGATCTGTTTAGTTTAGTTGGTTGGTCTTTCTTTAAGTAAATGTCGCAATTAATTGCAAATTACGTCAAGATCACTCTTGTTAATTAATTAGTATTAAATAAATTGAAAAATATTATCAAAGTCGTGAAACGCAAAATTATCATTGCAGAACCTTCACCAGAACCTAAACCACATCTTGATCCCTGCACACTGTCGCCTTGCGGTCAGCACTCCGAGTGCCGCAACGTCGGTGGAATACCATCATGCTCTTGCCTGCCAAATTACATATCAACTCCACCGAATTGTAGACCCGAGTGTACCATCAATCCGGAATGTCCCAGTAATTTGGCATGTATGCGTGATAAGTGTCGAGATCCCTGTCCAGGCTCTTGTGGATTATCCGCTCGCTGTGAAGTCATCAATCATACACCGGTGTGCACGTGTCCCGATGGTTACACTGGAAATCCCTTTGAAAATTGTGTCCCCAAACCTCCACGTAAGAATTATCATTACGTCGTTCAAGTTATTTCAATTTAATTGAAAAATCAGTTATGTAAAATGATTGTATCGTAAATTTACATTCCAAACAGCAATCAGCGATCCTATCATCGATCCTTGCGCCACTTCACCATGCGGAGCCAATGCACAGTGCGAAGAAGGCATTTGCACTTGTCTGGCCGAATATCACGGCGATCCGTACTTAGGTTGTCGTCCCGAATGCGTTCTCAATACAGACTGCCCAACAAATCAGGCCTGCTATAAGAACAAGTGCCGCGATCCATGTGTCGGCACTTGTGGACAAAACGCGTTATGCAATGTTTACAATCACATACCAATGTGCAGTTGTCCACTGGCTATGATCGGAAATGCTTTTGTTTTTTGCTCACCTGCTCCTGGTTTGTTGATAATTTAAAAATTCTTTAACAAACATACATAATATCTAAAAAAAATTCCCTCATTCGACCGGACTCCTCGTTTAATATACAACATTTTTTAGCTCCGCCCAGGCCAGATCCTTGCAATCCCTCGCCATGCGGTCCCAACAGTCAGTGCAGGCAGAATAATGGTCAGGCTACGTGCTCCTGTATCACCGGTTATCTCGGCACACCGCCGAGTTGTCGACCGGAGTGCGCCGTCAGCTCGGATTGTGCCCCAAACGAGGCTTGTAACAATCAAAAATGTCACAATCCCTGTTTGGGTACTTGTGGTATCCGTGCTACGTGCAAAGTTATCAGTCACAAGCCTATTTGCAGCTGTCCACAAGGAATGACCGGAGATCCCTTCACCTACTGCACTCCAAATCGTAAGAACCTGAGCCAACGCCGAAAACCTTACAAAAATTATATAATACACAAGTGCGGTTAACTAACGCAAGTTATATTAATTTTGAAGCGATAGACAACGAACCCTCGGTTGATCCATGCGTGCCGTCACCTTGCGGACCAAACTCTCAGTGCCGCGTCATTAACGATTCACCATCTTGCTCTTGTCTGGCTGAATTCATCGGAACCCCGCCAAACTGCCGACCCGAGTGCGTCAGTAACAGCGACTGCTCTGCTCAACTCGCCTGCTTGAGACAAAAATGTGAAAATCCTTGCGTCAGCGCCTGCGGTAATAACGCTCGATGCCACGTCGTCAGTCACACTGCTATGTGCGTTTGCGATTCTGGATACAGCGGAGATCCCTTCACTGGATGTCAATTCCAGCAATGTAAGCCGTTACCCTTCGATAAAAAGAATCTTTATATATTTCAGACAGTTTAGTGCAATAAAAATTTGTTCATTCACAGCAATTGTGCCCAAACCCCCGGTTGATCCCTGCACGCCGTCGCCATGCGGTTCAAACGCAATCTGTCGAGTCCAAAACAATGCTGGCTCGTGCACTTGCACTGAGGGCTACATTGGCAATCCTTACGACGGTTGTAGACCCGAGTGCATACTTAATTCTGACTGCCAATCCAATCTTGCGTGCATAAATGCCAAATGTAAAGATCCCTGTCCTGGCACATGCGGACCAAACGCCCAGTGTCAAGTTGTCAGTCATCGAGCTACTTGCAGCTGCTTTGAGAGATACACCGGGGATCCCTTCCAATATTGCAATCCTATGCGTGATCCAGGTGAGAACAAATCCACTTTGCTCAAGTGAAGAGGTGAAAAAAAAACATCTACAACTCACCATTTTAACAATGTATCATTTCTACAATAAAGTATGCGATATTTTCGAGTCATATAGCAATGTAAGCTCGCACATCTAACGGAGCTTACGGAGGCAAGTGAGGGGGAGGGCCCAAATGTTCGCATTTTGAACACGCGAGAGGGAAGAGTGTTGCTTCGTGAACGTGATTGGCCCTTCGCATACCTTATTTGTATCCGCATTAAGTAAGATGTGAGAGCCTCCGCTATATGCATGGCCTAGTTTCAGCTTAATGAATTATAGATTTTTCCGGCAGAGAACAATTTTTATTTTTCTAGTTACTGTAATAAAAACTCCAGCATTTAATGATGCGAAACATTCCTCTAGGACCCCCGGCGAATAAGATCGACCCGTGCCGAGACTCCATCTGCGGTCCTTACAGCCAATGCCGCGTGTCCAACGGCCAGGCAGTTTGTTCCTGCAGCCCCGGTTACCAAGGAAGTCCACCAGGATGTAAACCCGAGTGTGTAACAAGCTCAGATTGCACGTCAACTCGGGCCTGTGAGAATCAAAAGTGCGTCGATCCTTGTCCACGTCCCTGTGGGCAGCAGGCAGACTGTCGTGTCCTCAACCACAGTCCAATTTGCAGCTGTAAGCCCGGTCTCACCGGCGATCCATTCACTCGGTGTTTCCTCTCTGACCGTAAGGATTTAGGAACTCCCAATACCGCATTAAACTTCAAGGACATTTCTCTTTACAAAATAATAATTTTTGTTTTTTAGCTACTCCTCAACCTCGACCACCGCCAGTAAATCCCTGTGTACCTTCGCCCTGTGGTTCCAACTCTCAGTGTCGCGATGCAAACGGCTCGCCCGCTTGTTCCTGCTCACCTGGTTACCAGGGGAGCCCACCAAATTGCCGACCCGAATGTGTCATAAATTCCGAGTGTCCCAGCAATCTTGCCTGTATTCGAGAAAAGTGTCAAGATCCCTGTCCAGGTTCCTGTGGCGTTGATGCCATTTGCACTGTTTACAATCATATTCCGGTGTGCTCTTGTATTGAGAGTTACACCGGCGATCCTTTCGTATTTTGTGAATTCAGACCTGGTAAGTTGGCACTTTCGATCGGGATGGAAAATCTTAGCAACTCTTCTCACAACAGGATTAATTATTTTTTCAGCAAACGATTCAACCGTACTTGAGGATCCATGCAACCCATCACCTTGCGGTTCGAACGCGCGATGCGACGACGGTGTTTGCACCTGCAATCCCGAATATTTTGGCGACCCGTATACCGGTTGTCGACCAGAGTGCGTTCTCAATAATGAGTGTTCCACCGACAAAGCATGCGTGCGAAATAAATGCGTGGACCCGTGTCCCGGAACCTGCGGCGAAAACGCGCAGTGTAATGTTTTCAATCATATACCAATGTGCAGCTGTTTACCCGGAACGGCCGGCAACGCTCTGTTTTCGTGCCAGCCCGTTAAAGGTACCAAACTGTCGAATTTGTGAAATTTTTGTTCAGTTTATTGTTTCTGATTTTTTTATTAACATTTTTCGTCGATCCTCCAGACCCACCCACAACAAGACCGTGCAACCCGTCGCCTTGCGGTCCTAACAGTGTGTGCCGCGAAGTAAACGGTCAGTCGGTTTGCACTTGTGCACCGAACTATCTCGGTAGTCCACCGTCATGCAGACCAGAGTGTCTCGTGAGTTCGGATTGTCCGAGCAACGAGGCATGCGTTAATCAACGATGCAGAGATCCATGTCCAGGGTCATGTGGCGCTCGAGCCAAATGCCAAGTTGTCAATCACAACCCTATATGTTCCTGTCCTTCGCGTTACACCGGAAATCCCTTCGAATTCTGTCGACCCATACGTAAGAAAGTCAAACAATGTGAAAAATACGCAACACAATTGATGCAAACCATTGTCAGAAAATAATCCCATCCGTAATTCCAACCATAGCCGATGATCCACCACCGCCACCGGAGGATCCTTGTCGACCCTCGCCCTGCGGTTCATACGCCCAGTGTCAGATAATCAACAACTCACCCTCGTGTTCGTGTCTGCCTGAATACATCGGCATCCCGCCCAATTGTCGACCGGAGTGCATCAGCAATTCCGAATGTCCCAGTCATCAGGCGTGTGTCAATCGAAAGTGTATCGATCCCTGTCCAAATTCATGCGGCTTGAACGCTGACTGTCGTGTCGTTAGTCATACGCCAATGTGCGTTTGCATCGACTCTTATAGCGGCGATCCATTTACTCAATGTTTCCCGATAGGTAAATAAGAACGTTAGCTAGTAATAAGGCAAAAAAATGGCTGCATGTATAGATCTAACGCTTGCTTGGTTACATTATTAAGAATCAGAATCACCAGTCGCTAATTTATATGTGTTAAAACAAAAAAAACCTACATTTATAGTCGCACCTGGACCTGGCGAATTTATATCGCCCTGTGAGCCCTCGCCCTGCGGTTCGAACGCCGAGTGCAAGGAGTCCAACGGGGCGGGCTCGTGTACTTGTATCACTGACTACATAGGCAATCCCTACGAAGGCTGCAGACCCGAATGCGTCATTAACTCGGATTGTCCGTCCCACCAGAGTTGCGTGAGGAGCAAATGTCGTGATCCCTGTCCTGGCGCATGTGGTCCCAACGCTGAGTGCGTCGCCATCAATCACGCACCCTCTTGTACATGTATCGCGGGATTCACCGGCAACCCCTTCTCATACTGTAGCCAACCTCCAATGAAAGATCGTAAGTCCAACACATCGCTAACTCTCCTTCTAGCTAAGCCAAGAGAATACATTGTCCCGATTAATATCATGGTGTTTAGGAAATTCACAATAAGATGTGTGTTTGTCCCCCAGCTAACGAAGACGAGAAAGATCCCTGTAGCCGTTCACCCTGCGGACCCAATAGTGAATGTCGCACCGTTAACGGTCAAGCCGTTTGTACGTGCCGACCAAATTACATCGGTAGCCCACCTGGATGCAGACCCGAGTGTGTCGCCAGCTCGGAGTGCCCCGCTCAGCTCGCTTGCGAAAATCAAAAGTGTGTTAATCCATGTCCCGCGCCCTGCGGACTCAATACAAAATGTATCGTCGCCAATCACAGTCCAATATGCTCGTGCATGCCTGGATTCAGCGGAAATCCGTTTACCCGATGCACACAGATACCAAGTAAGCACTCGACAGATCTTATGGTTGATCTTTTTGGACGTAAGTTTGAACTGAGGTTTATTCTTAAAATTTATCTTAAGGGAGATGAATCAGCAAAAAAAAAATGAAAATTAAATAATGTAGCAATTGTGCATATAAAAACGTTTACATTGATAAAAATTATTTCTGCGCAAGCACAAAAGATGAACCATTTTTGTAAGAGCAATTTTTTTTTGTAGCCAAGTTTATCAATGCAATTATATATATTTAACATTTGTCGTAGAATTCTGATTGCGCAAATAGACCAAATTGATTTCGCAAGGACAATTCGCTTTTAAGAAGACTGTCCTGTCTGAGTATACTTTTGCTGAAGTTATAAGGCGATTTATTAAAAACATTATTCCTCAGGGAAACATTTACTATTTACAAAATCGTGCATATTTTCTATGAAAGATCTTCAAACAAATATTCCTGTACCCGGTCTACGCATATTCTTCCTACAAAGAGAATTGTACTTGCAAAACCAATTTATTATAACAGTGCAACTTGAACTCTATGACAAATGTAAAACATAAAAAATATATTAGCATCAACGTATTTAGATTTTTTTTAAATGTTCATTTTTTGTACTCGCCCAGTCGTAATTTTGATCAAGATAAAAGTTTTTATACGCCCGATTTATTTTTCATGAAGTTTAGGTTACTGGATCCCCTACAGGAGGGGGTTCGAAAAAGTTGAAACTTTTTATCCTCATGTATATTTGGGTACTGTAAACAACATATTTCGGACGGAACGAAATCGGCGCCTTTTTTAAGTATGTCGATTTTTACCCTGACAATATTAATGATATAAAAAAACTTGTTCTTGTATATACTTTGGACACTATTTTGGACAATCACCCTTGGCAGGTTTTGATATCATTAATTTTGCCAATGGATATAAAAAATCGATATAACTAAAAAATGTGCCGATTGCTTTCAGTCACAAATAGGCTGTTTGAAGGATACACAGGAAAAAGGTAACCTTTTTCCGTTCAATTGTTCATATAAATAACTTTTTGAACATATTTTGAAGGCAGATGAGGGACGCCCCTTAAGTTCGAATCTTAATCTGAAGATTACATCTTAAGTTTGAACTTACATCCAAAAATTCAATACTTTAGCCTCCTGTCCAATATCGCCAACAACATCCACTTTTTGAACTATCGACATATATTCCACCCTTTATTTTTTTTAGCCCCAGGCCCAGGTACCTCAGTCAAAGATCCGTGCGCACCTTCGCCCTGCGGTGGTTTCTCTTATTGTCGCGAAATAAACGGCTTGCCCGCTTGCACATGCCGCGAAGGATACATAGGACAGCCACCAAATTGCCGTCCCGAGTGCACCATTGACGCTGAATGCTCCAGCAATGAAGCGTGTATCAAGGAAAAATGTAGAGATCCGTGTCTCGGCTCTTGCGGTGCTGGTAGCCGATGTTCCGTCGTCAACCATATTCCTGTCTGTGCTTGTCCAGACGGATATGAGGGAAATCCCTTCCAGTCATGTACACCCATAAGAAGTAAGAACTTATTCTCTTGAAATTGGTCGCACACTTTCTAGTTCCGAAAAAAATTGTCTGTTGTCTACACGGCCTCCTCTATAAGGACACCCTTGGATCAATTTTCATTTTATACGATTTAAAATTCATACAGTAATTTTTTATTTTTTTTTTCGCCGCAATATTTTCGGAAGTTGCAGGGATTAAAGATTGAAATATTCGAAATCCGAAACCATTCTACAGATGTTGACGAAACTTTATGCCAAACATCGCTGAATATTGTTTTCTTTGTAAACAAATTGTTGGCATTCTAGCTGAAGTATTACGAGTGTTGGAATAACGTAAATTTTTCGGAAAATTGAAAGTACCGTAAAATTCGAAACTTTTTTACGATTCGGCAACTACTAAAATACCTTGAACATATCAGCATTTATAAAGAATTATTTTACTCATATGATTACTTGACATCAACAAAGAATTATTTGAGTGCGATTTGAGTTAAAACATTTGAGTCCAAAAAAAATTAGTAAAACGAAAAACTTTAAAATCAAACTAACCGATATTTTAGACAAAGAGCCACCGAAACCGGAAGACAAGTGCAACCCATCGCCCTGCGGTACCAACGCATTGTGTGACGATGGCAAATGCACCTGTCTCCCAGAGTTCCAGGGAAATCCTTACGCCGGATGCCGCCCGGAATGTGTACTCAACAATGACTGTTTACGCGATCGCGCCTGTATTCGCAACAAGTGCCAAGATCCTTGTCCAGGAGCTTGCGCGAGCAATGCTCTTTGCTCGGTGATAAATCACGTTCCAATGTGCAGTTGTCCAGATGGCATGAGCGGAAATGCCTTCAGTTTCTGCGCTGTCGTCAGAGGTACAAAAAGCAACTCCTGAAAATTCATCTTATACAACCAGAGAAATTATATGGAAATTAAAAAGTGATTTATTTACATCGTATATTAGGATTTACTTGAATTAACTAAAATGTTAATAGACTGGCAATTAACCAAATTATTATTATTTTTTAAACGCTGCGACATAAGATTTTGGATGAATCAAATCAATCCTATTTGATCCAAACTATAAATTCTATTCAGCAAAAATTAAATTTCCATAAAATCTTATTTTATTAAAATCGATTCATACTTGAATTTAAATAAACCGATTTATTCACATCGAATGAAATTTATTTGGAGTAAATATGATTTATTCAAATCAACTAAAACCCTATTAGACAGGCAAGTAAATAAATTAATATTTTCTTAATGCAGGCCAAATAGGATTTTAGTTGAGATCAAATAAATCCTCTTTGATCTAAGTTATAAATGATATGAGATAAAAATAAAATCTAGTTTTGTTCAAATAAATCGGTACTAGATTAAAATAGACCATTTCTCCGGGTGTAAATATTTTTAAAAACTATAAATCTGACTGTATTAACCGATTCTAACGAAAAATTCGCTATAGATCCCCCCAAGGAAAATCCTTGCAACCCTTCGCCCTGCGGACCAAATAGCGAGTGTCGAGAGGTAAATGGTCAAGGCGTTTGTACCTGCATACGCGGATATATCGGCAGCCCACCAACCTGCCGTCCCGAGTGCGTTGTCAGCACTGATTGCCCTCAAAACGAAGCATGCAGTAACCAAAAATGTTCGGATCCTTGTCCAGGATCTTGCGGTTTAAGAGCTCAGTGTCAAGTAGTAGCTCATAATCCAATTTGCAGTTGTCCCTCTGGGCTCGAAGGCAATCCATTCTTCAGCTGCTCGCCCTCCGGTAAGAAGTCCCTTCTCAAAAACCAAACTACAATGACGTTTTGTATTTTAATTTTTTCAAAAATAATAATCGTGATTCCTTTGCAATTTTAGTGCCAGATCCACCGAAGCGCAATCCTTGCGACCCTTCGCCCTGCGGTCCAAATGCTCAGTGTCAAGTAATCAACGAAACACCCTCGTGCTCCTGTCTACCAGAATTTACAGGTTCCCCACCAAATTGCCGACCTGAATGCGTTAGCAATAGCGAGTGTCCAAGCCAGTTGGCCTGTATCAATCAAAAATGCACGAATCCTTGCGTAAACTCCTGCAGTCTGAATTCCAATTGTCACGTTGTCAGTCACACGCCTATGTGCACCTGCATGGAGGGATACATTGGTGATCCCTTCACACAGTGTATACCAAGACAAAGTAAGTTTCAGAATCCTTCAATAGCAGAGTGTTTCGCTAAAACTTGTTTTTTTTTTCGGTTGATAGCTTCTGAGTGTTTTCGTTTTAAAGACACAATTGACTGAAGATTCTTAAAAGAAGAGACTTTTAAAAAAAGTATTTACGGTTTTTCCATGTCCGTCT